>JAYMSW010005302.1:0-10161 GCA_036897725.1 Erodium texanum
ATCTCGAGTTTTCGTCTCTGGGTTTCTGTTTCTCTTGGATTACGAAACAGTTTGTGCAATAATGGGTTCGAGCTTTGCCCTCCTATTATGGGGCAATTATTCCCAACAGTGGAGGTAGTTCCATCTCTTCGTTTCTGTACTTGTGTTTGATTGTTACTTTTGTTTATGTAGACTTCAGGGTTGATTACTCTTTTGAGTCTCAATAGTTATCAGTCTTGGTTTTTATTTTGAACCTCAGTGATCATACTGATTAATATCTGGAAATCGAAGGTCGTCGTGTTCGGTGGCCTTGTGGGCAGGAAATTCCTCGGCGACATGGTAGTGTACGATATTGGTAATGGGTTTTCATATTTATACTGAATTTTGTCTGATTCCCCTATCCAATCTGATTCTGTTGAGTTTTTTTTAGAAAACTTGTGCAAGTTATATTAGCTTCTAGGTGTTCTTGGTTTTGCCGATAATTTTTCTCTCTTCTTCTGATTGGGGAAGAAACAAATTGCAGTGTAATCTTTACATGTGTGATACGTGTAAATATTAACTCTTGGTACAGTTACCCCTAGAAATAATTAGTTTATAATAGATCCCTTAAAATGATTATTGCTCTTCATATGTTTGTTAAATTAGACTTGCATGTATTTCTGGCTATTTTGAAACATATAGGATAGTCATGCATGTATCTCTGGTTGTTTTTTTTCATTTTTTAAATATTTTTTCCCTCATTTTCTGCAACTTTAAATTAGTTTTTCCATGTTTATGTTGAATTTCTGGACTTATTTTCATTTGTCAGTATTGCATATTTCCAAGTTAGTAAATCTATTTGTGTGTTGATATAGGTACTGATGTTGATACTCTTTTTTTCAGTAGTTATTTATGGTTGTTATGTTTTTTGAATGACCCTTCCAATATGTAATTGTAGAAGTACTCTTTGAGCAATAATGCACTACATTCATTTCAAATATGATATTGAGAAATAAGCTGGTCAATGGAAGAACGGAATATGAACTTAAAATAAGTTGCTTGGTTTTTTTTCTTTTTTCTGTCTGGTGATACTTTCTGAGTTGATGTTTGATGTTGTGACTGTGTTAGTGTCCTTTTTATTTTCTTTCCTCTTCTAATATTATACTTGTGGGTTTAACTAAGACTAAGTGGACAAACGTAATAATCATGTGAAAATAAGGAAGAGTTGATAGCTGGTGTAAGAGGTATGCTAAGCAAAAATATCAGCCGAGTAGTTATGACAATGTTACCCAATGGTTTTTATAGATACAAATAACTTTTTCTGAACCATTTCATTATCTTACTTTCTCTATTTGTCCTAGTTGAATACATTGTCTTTCATCTGTGTTTTTAGTCTAATAATTACATGTTTTGTGAGAGTTTTACGAGGAAAAAAAAAACAAAAATTCCATATTTAAGGTCTAATCGGGGGAATCTGTATTTGTTGGTGTCCTTAACATGTTTAAATTAGAGGTTGCAATGCTTCAACTCTTTTTTTTTGAGATAAATTGTGTATTTGCCAATTTCACTACAGAGCAAGTAAGGTCCAATCTGCATAATACCTATCAACCCTTCAAAGTAATGGATTCAACACTGAATAGTTTCTTTTGGATAGGTATTATGCAGATTGGACCTTATTTGCTCTGTAGTGAAATTGGTAAATACACAATTTATCTCAACAAAATGAGTTGTGAAGCATTGCAACCTCTAATTTAAACATGTTAAGGACACCAACAAATACAAGAAAAAGGCATTTGAAGGCTTGATAGGTATTAAGTAATGATGCAAAGGCTTCAAGTAATTGAGTAAGATCAAATCCAAAAGAAACATTTCTTTAAAGATACTATGCATATGCTACAAGGGTTTTTGGAATAGAGTTGGTGAGTTACTATGCCCTATAAACTTGCAGTAAGCGGCCCGATACTGAAACTACAGGAAAAAGTTAGAAGGCTGCCCTGAAAAGATGAGGAGGGATAGACTAAACGAGCAGTTTGTGGAGCTGGGAAACACGCTCGGCAAAATGTAAATGGCTTCTTCCAGTTCTAGAACCTATTCAGTGTTTTGTAGCTTGAAATCAAATTTGATTTATTTGCTTCACATTGTCAAATTTCTAACTGTATTTTTTTTCTTACTGTATTTTTTTGGTAGCTAAAACAGAAAGCTTACTAAATCTCTAGCCCAATGCAGAAGGAATTGAATTCATTTCTTTTTCTATGATTTTTCAGCTTCCCAATAATGTGTAGGTAATGAGGCTATGATTCATGGGTGGACAATACTAAGTCTGTGGGATCTTTCACCAAATAATGGTGGCTTTGAATGGGTTGCCTTGGTTGAAGTGATACAAAGTGTTGAACATGAGCCATGGAGGTGGGGAGAGTTCAAAAGAGTGTGCACAACAAGATGCGTGGAGAACATTAGGACCTAATAGTTTTTTGCATGCATTAGCTAAAATTGTAGTAGCACTGATATATAAGAGTAAGGGCTTCCGATCTTTTCAGTCATCTGCTCTTGATACACTGGCTGATGTCGCCACCCTATGCATCATTAACATAGGAAAGGTTGCTCATTTTATTGCTAATTTAGCTGGTAGAATAGTCTGATGCTTTTGATATTTCAAGGATTGGAGGATCCGTGCTTGTGTATCATCAATATTGCAAACTTTTGAGAAGATGGGGTTTGTTGAGCAAAGCTGTGTCTTATTTGCGTTGTATGTGTAATTGGGTTAGTCAATGTGTATTAGATTTGATGGTTTAACCTTCTTTGAACAGGGTTAATCAGTATGCAATTTAATTGATTTCGAGTGACTAAGTACAACATTTTAATACCTCAAAGTTGAATATTGATATCGATGTGTTGTGAATTAATGTTAGCTGGGTGCAGATGCTTTAAATTACAGTTCAATTCGATTTAAGTGATATGAACAAGTGTTGACATATGAGATTTTAATAAGATTGGGCAGGATAGGTGTTTATGTTATAATACGATGTGCTTGTAGCGCTATATTCAACGATTTAACCTTCTTTATACTGGTGTCAGTATACAGTTTACTTGTTTTTGTTTTTCAAATGAAAATGTGCATCATCTTAATATTTTAGAATTTCTAGCCTTGTTATTAGGTCTCGTGTTGTTATTTTGTATCTTTAAGTTCAAACAACACAACCAACTATGTGACTAACTTACTGAATGTATGAGCTTTGTTTTTCTGTCAACAAGTTACCTCTCCTTTCTCTATACATAACCCCATGCAGACCGGGCTTGATGTTGGAAAGATCAAGGTTCAAAACATATGGTTATTGTAATATTGGCGCTTTCAAGGTAAGAGCTACTCCAAATGAGGGTAGGTTCTAGAAGCTGAATTAGAGATGAGAACCATGTGTGTTGTTTTCTTTGGTTTAAATTCGGCATTGTTTTTGTCGAATTGATGCAGCCGATACGTCGCTACAATAATTGGTCTTCTCATTGCATAACGTTCGGGCAAGGTTCAAGTATTCTGGACATCCAATCGGTCTGAAAACGTTCGGAATTGGAATCAACTTGTCAAAATGGTTCCCAGTATAAAGCGTCATGGTTGTGCCAGTTTCTTTCATCGTGCCCTCATCTACTGAAACCGGCGAATCACGATCTCTTCTCTTATTATTCGTCCTTATAGGTAATTCTTAGGTATGCTAGAAATTCTTTTTTTTTTTACTCAGGTTCACCGGAAATTCCTTTTTTTTACTTCGCTGGCTCGCTATTGCTTTGGTTCGATTTGGAACATCATATTGATTTTTTCGCAGATTCTCCAACGTAAGTCGGAAACCTGTGTGAAATAGACAAGTATGAGTTCTTGGCTTGAGACAATATGTTATGACATTGTGTTGTTATTGTGGAGATTGTCGTTTACCACGAAGTTTTTCAAAATATTGTTCTTGTTGGGAGTCACAATTTGATAAGTGTTCCATGTCTGTTGTGCGTGGTAACTGTTAAATGTGCTTCTATTCGGAAATGTTACATTTCATTCACTACCAATGCTTTGTTCTACCGTTTGTGCAACATCCTAATCATTAAGATGGGTTGGGGCACTATCAAATTACTCAAATGTTCGAGAACATATCCTATTTTGATCTTTATGGAGGTGTCTTGCATTTCTTACCATTGTCCAGCTGTGAAGCTCGCTTTATTTTTTTACAAAACCTATTGGGAGTTGTTTGGTTATTGTTGGGCATATTGGTACATGAGTCTATATTTTCTTAATAACTTTAAAATGAATTTATGTACAGGGGTCATTGTTGGAACTTCTTCCAAACAAGCTTTTGTATGTCTCGGTTATATGACCGAGTTTTTATAGGTTGTAAGCATGTTTTAACTGTTTGGTCCATCACAGTTTGTGTATTGTTGTTGGCTTACCCCGCAGGCGTGTGCACTAGAGGGAGGTTGACCCCATCAAACATGCAAAAAAAAAAATGCAACGTCTTGCAATTTTATATTTCCCGCTCTGTTTTACCATCTCTATTTGTATCTTTTCAACAACATGACGTTCATATAAGGTATTGCAAGTAGCACCGTACATCGCGCGGTGCATTACACTAGTTTGTTCTTGAATGAAATCAATGATACTTTTACTATTATAAATTAAGGTTTATTGAGCGACGATTTTGGTAAGGTTCAAATGGCATCTAAAATGAAAAAGAAGTTTGATAAATATTGGACCGATCTTCAAAAAGTGAATCTATTTATATTTATTGCATCTGTCTTGGATCTCGCATATAAATTACCTTTTTTTATATGTGATTGAGAAGATGTATCCTCCTACAAAAATGGATGATGAGTATGACATTTAAGAGATTGAAGTACAGTCAATAAAGAAATGTGAAGACCGAACGAGAGAGGTATTTGAAAGAATATATAGAGTATGGTGAATCAGATTTTGATATTTTGAAGTGTTGGAAGTATAATAGTCATTGATTTTCTGTTATATCTATTATGGTTAAGTATGTTTTGGAAATTCCTATTTCTACTGTATCTTTGAATCTGCCTTTAGTACATGTGGAAAGATTTTGAATAATTTTAGGAGATCCTTAACTCCTATGATTATTGAATCACTGATTTGTATCCAGAATTAGATAAGAAATCAAGTGTTGCACTTGCACTAAAGGAGGATTTGAAGGAACTTGAAAAGATTGAATAAGATAATTTGTTTCTTTTTACATTTGAATATAGATTTGTTTTCTATGCTTGCTTTTTCAATATGGATTTTTTGTCTCTATTTGTTTTTAATAACGGTAAATCTAACAAAGGAGAAAACACATGGTTAGCACGAAGGTTGTAAAAAATGATAGACGTTAGTTTAGTAGACAGTGCCTACGAGGATTAATTGAGGACTAGGCAGATATTACCTGGAATTGTATTTTTCCATTTTAATAATTTTTTTACATATATACAATTAAAAATTATTTATTATGTGAGAAACAACAATTAGGAATACTTAAAGGTGAGGAGAAGGATCTAAAGCTAATTATAATTTATGTATTCTTATTTTTATTTAAAATATTTCTTTTAAAAAATCATCAAAAGACAAAAATTGAATCGGTGTTGTAAAAATCTTCGTCTAGATCCGTTTAGACCCACCTTGCTCGCCTTACCCGCCTTTACTCAACCGACTTGTGAAAATTGGTCGATGTTGTAAAAATCCTCGTCTAAACCGATTTTTACTACACTAAGCTGAATACGAAGGACGCAGTTCATTCATGATATCATTATGGGATTTTTTTTTCCCATCTATTTTATCTTTTGTTGAACTATATACTTAAATATTGTAATGTTGGGATTATTCAAATAGGTTACCGATTTTGGAAACTCTATTTTCAAGCTTAAGTGCTATCTATTATGAAATGCTTAATAGTTGTACTTGTATATCATGATGGATGATGTAGACAGGCGGAACGTATTAACCTGTTATCCGCATAAAGATATCCGTTAAAAGATATAATGACTGATTAAAACGAGTGGAATCTCTAAACCACCTTTTGAATCGTATGAAAAAAAATCGTGAATTTTACAATTAAAATGGATAGTCCATAGATTTTTCTAAACCTAACCCGTCAATAATGACGAATGGGTTCCATTTCATGTGAACGAAATATGTAATCCGCTCATGAACACCCTACACATATGCTACAAGGGGATAAGAAGTAACTACTCTCCAAAAACGGCTATGCAGAGATAAAGTATACCTATCCGCTTGCAGATGGAAAGCACCTTATGGATTCACTATTGCCTATTATATGGGGCGGCTTTTCAACGAAGCCGTCTTTAATGAGTTATTAATAAGACCGTCTACCGAACAATCAACTATAATAAATACGAAATGATCGTAAAATTTATTTATTTTATTAAAATTGTTTGAGATATTGTTGTTTATGGTATATAATCTATCTGATTATGCGGTAATGATTGTACGGACTTCTACAACCATAAATACTTCGACACAAATCAAGCTCAATTCCTTTCCCAAAAGGTACAAAAGTAAAGAGAGATGATCACAGCTAACTTAGTTATAGATTTGCCCTTTTCGGACTAAACTACCCTTTATCACTAACTTCGTTTCCAAAACGACATCTATATATCTTAGGGTCCTATCTCCTCGTTTTTTTTTTCAAAGTGAAAAAATGTATGTATGCTTTTTTTTTTGTTGATAAAGATTTTTACCGGTTTTAGTACCTTGAAGCTTCGCTCTTTTATTTTGACGATGATGTGATGTGGCTTATAAGTTATAAGTGATCCGTACTTATATTTTAGTAGAAAATTAGTTGGTTTTTAATATATTTTGTTTATGTAGATGAATCGAACTTTTTGTTTCGTCCAAATTCCCCTTTCTTTTTATTTACCGTATAAAAATTATATATAGAAACCAGATTTAGAGGATAAAAGATAAATAAATAATGGGTATTAAGTGAATTTAGCTATTTCGGGCGTGGATTTATGTAACCCAAACGACCCGTTGACTAAATCCCATCCGTCCCACTCCCGAGAAGAGCGAACCAGCTAGCCACAACAAAGGACACGCACGCACGTTGGCCAAGGAGAGATGGATTCACCGTAGATCAACAAAGAAAACCAGTCAAAGGACGGACCCGGAAATCTTCCCCTATACCCGACCGCAGACAATCCCGCCTCCCAACCTCTGATCAACAAATGAACAGTCACTTGTCTCTACCTCTCTGTTTCTCTCTCTACCCTCACAATAGATCACCGAGAAAGAGGCGAGAACATTACGGATCGGATCTTCCAGCGAACCAAACACACCATTCCCGATCTCTGCGCCCCCGCGGCCCCTTCAGGTGCGACCCCGCCGCCGCCCCCCCGCGCACACCGCCCCGCCGATTTCGAAGACATTTTTGTTCTAGATTCTAGGGTTTTGCTTGATTTGGATATGAACCGGTTTTGGGCGGGCCGGGATGCGATTTTCCTCCTGAATTCTTGCTCATCGCCATGGTTTGACTGAGTCAGATCAAAGTCGTCTTCGTCTCCGCGATACCCAGTATCGGAAATGGCCATTTCGCCGGTGAAATTCCTCTTTGGATTTCTGCTGCTGTCCATCATACTATGGCTGCTATTCATGTAAGTGTTATTCTACTCTCGTTTGTTAGAATTCTGGATTGATCGGTGCGGAGTAGGACGGGTTAGTGATGTGCAAGTTTTCAGTTTTGGGATGATGGTTCATTTGTTATCGGCAGTTTAATGCATATGCTGTTGAGTCAATGTTGCTGAATGTTTGAAATTTGTCTTGAACTATTAGGTATTGGATAGAGTGTCTTTGCAAGTGTCCATTTGTCCTGTTTTTGGTTAAGCTGTGTGCTTGTTGGCCTTTATTCTGAAAATGATAATCTGGCACTGATGATCTAGCTATTAGAACGTGCATAGAACCTGCAGCCAGGTAGTCCATACCTTTGGCTTCCCCAATAAAACCATTTGGACAAATGCGCTGCCTCTCTGGTTCTAGTGTCATTGAAGATGCTCAAGCCTATGCAAACTTTGCATTGGGTTCTACGTTGCTTCAACCTTAATTACCAAAGCTTACTTGTCCAAATGGTCAAATTCTTGGCCTTGTGACCTGGTGGTTAGGGGTTCTAGTCACGGTGGCAGTATGAATCTTTATCTTAAAAGATACCATTAATTCTATACTTGTATATGGTCTAAGTGACCCCAGTATTACACCCCTTATATCTATATGCTGCCAATTTCAAGTTCTTGTTTTCCATGGTTCCAACAATATAACATTGTCCTATAGAAGCAACAATTGCTGTCCTGTATATTAGGGTATCATCAAAAAATAGTCTCTGGATTCTGACTATTCTGTTATTCTATCTCCACTATAAAGTTATACTTGTCTGTTCGCCATGTATTATGATTTTAAAAAATCAAGTTTCCTTCTCGCAGTTTTTTGTAACTATCTTGCGTGATAATGATAAAAAAACTTCTTACTTGGGTATGTAATTGTATTCCAGTTTAAAATTTTTGATAATGATCTCTGTAGTTCTTATCTTAAACAATTATAGTATAGGGAGCTATATATTATTTTAAAAATTAATTCTGGAATGGTGCATTTAATGATATGCTGATTTTTGCTCTTTTATGTTGCACGATACTAACCTAAGGATAGATTTGATTTCTTATAACTACCATGACCTCCTCTTGACTTTTGAAAAGTTATGTAGACCTCTCTTATTTGCTAAACTTACACCATCTTGATCAATACTTTTGTTATAGATGGTTTGCTTTAATATTTTATTTGTTATAAGTTCACGATTAATAATTTGCATTTGTAGACACATGATTTCGTTTTCTTCTCGTGAATGTTTGATATAATTGCTACAATATAAATGGATATGAAAGCAATTACATTAATTTCGTTACATTAGCCATATAAAATACAAGAGAGCATTAATGTTGTTTGAGACCAACGTGGATGTCTCAAGACATATTTACACGAAGATCACTTTATTTTAATTTCTCAATTTGTGCTAATTTGTATCACTTAAATTATTAGAATTAGGATAAATCTTATCCCACTTTGAAAAAACTAGTTTCCGATTCCTATACCAATGTTTCAATCCAGCCAGAAAGTGGGAAATCCTAATCTAACTCTAGTCTAACCCTAACCCCACACTTGAACCCATGCAAGTGTACCCACTGGAATTCGAACCTCAAGGAGTTTTAATCAGAGGTTAACCTAGCCCCACCCCACACCTGCTGCCTCCAAGCATGAAGCATGCGCCTTTAGGATTTGTTGTATGAAGTGTATACGTGTGTATTTGGATTTTCAAGATAAAATCTTTAAATTGGATTGTATATATCATATTGTGCTCCACAACTAAAAGTGCAAACTGGTAATTGAAAGTGCACTTTCCCTTTATACATAGGCATATATTTTTATTTTCCTCGATGTGAGATACTGAGATTTTATACTTCCTGCACGTGGGCCACAACAAGCAATACATATTCATATGGATTGTAGATCATAGGGGAAGGTGATAAATGGGTCACTTGGCTGATGCTCACAAGAAAATAAATTAGGCTTTGATGTCATGTTGAAATAGAAGATAGATGATGTAATTTACTAATAGTAATAGTTAAAAAATAGAAAGTGTAATGGGAAAATACTTTATACTGGGAATTGACTTACACTTGAATAGGAAACAAACTGGAAACAAGAAATATATGGGCACTAAGCTCAAAAGTTTTATCTGTAAAATAAGCTCTTATTGGGAGCTATTCTAGTTCTAACCCTCTCCTCAAGCTAGAGCATACATATTATATGCGCAACCGAAGCATGGTGGGCCAGTAACTAACAAGTGTATGGATCAGAACCAAGGTTTTAAAAGGCGTGTGAGGCTTACGCCTCGGTGAGGCGCAAGGTTTTGGGATGTGAGGCGGCGCCTCATGGGGCTGGTCTGAGGCTTACGCCTCGGATAGTGGTAAGGCGCGTGAGGCTTATGCCTCTACGCCTCGCGTGTGAGGCTTACGCCTCATAGATTTAGGTGTTTTTTGGGCTTCTGAAGCTAATTGGGCTTATGTAGAAATTGGGCTTAGAGAAAATTAAGTATTGGCCTGAAAAAACCAAATACTAAATACCTAAACAAGTAAAAGAAAAACTCTAATTGCCCTTAATCCTCTCACGATTCT
>JAYMSW010005303.1:0-10161 GCA_036897725.1 Erodium texanum
GTAAGTTACTGGGAATCAATATGATTTAGGAGGATATAAATGATGGAAGATGAGAATGAACCCGTGGAAGATGAGTGGAATTTGTAAATAGATGCATCCGTTTAGATTCAGAAATGTTTTTTTTCCTCGGAATAAATAAGGGAAATTCCAAAAGAAATAAGGAAAAAAAGGAGAAGGAAAGAAGAGCATATAATAATAATAATTTTGTCCACGCCAAAATTCTGTGATAATCAATAAAAATATTTCAAACTAAAATTAGATGATAACCAATAAAAATAATTCTCATAACTATTAAATTAACCCTGAAAAAGTTGCTTACATATTTATATGGCTACGAAGAGGGGATTGCAAGTCACACATATACAAAAACAATTAAGGAAGTTAGGTTTGAAATGAAAGTTGAATAACTGCTCTTTTTTTCTCAGATATATAAGGAAAAATCCAAAAAAATAAGAAAAAAAAGGAAAAGGAAAGAAAAGCATATAAGACTCCACTTCATCTTTCTAATATCCTCCTTTATATATATATAGATTTACTATAAAAGGGCCATGCATAAACAGAGCAACACTAAATATTTATAGAAGAGAAAAAGAAGTTATGTGAAATTAAAAGTATGTATACAGTACATCAAATCACAAGGCACATAAGGGCACCTGATTTCAAACTCTCTCTTAAAACTAGGGGTTAGATACAGTCTTCAGCTGTGGCAATATGGCTCCACATGGCAGCGGCGACATGGCTACACACGACAACAAGTGGTGGTTCGCTAACGGATATCAACAAGGACATGGGTATCCTGATACTCGGGGAAGGATCTACAGGGACAAGGTCAACGAAAGTCGTCGTACATGTAGGGTACAAAATCTCGATGCCTCCGGTAGCAACGAACACAGGGCAGGGTACAGACTGGGCAACAACAAGCATTGACAAGGGCATGGGGGGGCTGGGGGTGGGTGGGAAAGGGGACCAGACCGGCCGGGACGGGAGCCGTTTTGACGTACAACACGACAACTGGCAAAGGCGAGGCGGTGGTGAATCAAGGATCTACAGGAGTCACGATGTGCCGAGTTCCTGTTCCAGCGATTTACAGATTTGCAGGTGCCGTGGTAAGTCGTGGTTCTGCTCAGGCCGGCGATGCTTCAGTGATCACCGGTTCAGGTGAGAGAGGGTGTGGCGTGGCACAAAGAGACCGGCAAGGCTCTGGCCCTGTCAGGCACATCCGGCAGCGAGGTAGGGGCACGTGATCCGGACAACGGTGGGGCGGGTCTTGAACAACTCACTGGCCCGCTGATGGGTGTCTCCCTCGGCCGGGCTAAGGAGCAGGTGATCAAGACCGGGGAGGAAGGGGTTGTTAAGCAACCCTGTCATGGGCTTTGAGGGTCCTGCTTTAGGAACTGACGCTTAGTAAGACTATCATCGATTATGTTCCTTACAAAGCTTTAAGCTTTGTTTAGGCCATAGGATTTTGTATTGGATCAAAATTGAGTCTGATTTGTAGGTTCATGGTTAGGAATTGTGTTCTTAAAAATGGTTATGTTAATCACTGAAGTCTGTCTATTGTCTGACATGACTAATAGGCCAAAATTGTATTTCCACGTAATTTATAATACTTTTTTGGTAACGATTTTAACCATCTTTATTGATAACACTTTTAACCGTACATGAGTATAACACTCGGATGCTTCTCTTCAAAAAAATACATGTATATATCGACAAAGGAACAATTGTGGGTGTACTTGTAATTAGCAACCACCAATACTAACCATTAAACAAAGAAAAACCCCAAACCATTTCTATAACCAAACCCACCAAACCCAGAAAAGCACAATTTCCATAAATAATTAAATAATAATCTCTTTCCGACAATGAAAATAAATAACAAAACGCCGTCAACTAACGCCGTGAATACCGACAGAGCAAGTCATAGAGACGCAGACGATCGCATATATAAATAAAACACATGACCAGTAACAAAGGGCGCACTGTCTCTTCTCTCTCTCTCTCTCCTCCTTCACGCGCACACACAAAACACAGCTCGAAGAGCGGCACCAAGACCTTCGCTTCCTTTGCAGATCGGACGGAACGGTGTGTAATTTTCCCAATTTGCTACATTTCGCTTCCTTTTCTGTGTCTTGATCTGCTTGTCCTTGCGTATGCACGTAATGTACCTTCTGTGTATGTCTCCAATGGCCTCATCAATCGATCCGTCCCTGTTCCTGTTTTACTGGGTTTCCTTTTTAGATTTGTGTTCATCTGAGTTTTGGGTCATTTTCTGTTTTTGTTGATTTCTTTGTTTTTGTTTGGTTGCTGAGAAAACTGTACCTACATAATTGGAATTCCGAAGCTGGGTTTTTTTTTGAATTGTTTTATTGTGAGGTGAAATTTGCGTAGCTGTTTTCAGCATTTGTGCTTTGTTTTGTTTGTTTTCTGATGAAGAGTATGAGAGAGGGTTCAATGGTGAGTGAATCTTAAAAAATGTATGGAACATATGATTCTGGGTTTTCTTTCTTTGTTTTCCTGCTACCCAATCAGAGACTGGGTGGTTTTGACATGTGTACTGTTTCTTGAGAAGTTATTTCTACAGGCAAGAAATTTTGAACCCTGATAGTGATAAGGGTTTTTGTATGATTCCTTTTGCCATTTCAAATTGGAGCTCAGTACAGCTATTCCCGTTCACATGTCATTCTTGTTGTATGCAGCAGCAGAGACTGGGTGATTTTGTTTGTTTCTATCAGCTCTGCTATTGGTTGAACAACTGTCATCTTTGTTTCCTGCTACTTACAAGTATGGGTTTAGTGTTGTATTACAATGCTTTATTCATTTTGGTTTTTCTTCAGCTTGAATGTATTTATCATCTTCACTGCTGTGTTATTTGAACTGTCTAGTTTTGGTTTTGATGGTGTATTACACACACAAATGATGTTTAACTAAGTTTTTATTTTTATTTTTTATTTTTTTTATCATGAATGTCTGATTTGGACCATTTTGAGTTCTTCTGTTTATTGATCATCAACATCCATTCTGTTATACTTTGCTGCTTTTATTTGTCTGCCAATAAATTTATAGTTTCTTGCTTGCCAAACCCACTATGGTCTCTTCCCATAACTACTCTTTGATACTATTTTCTTGATCCTTTTATTTGTTGTGGATGGCTGTTATGCTTATTTTTAATGCACACCGCATACAGGCATTGTGTTGGGGTTGAAGATGATATGACCCCTGAAGCTAGCCTGATTTGTACATTTATATTATCTATACCCTTAAATCTTAATACCTGTGGCTGTTCGTATCTAATATGTACTATGGTTGATTGATATGTTGTCTATTCATCTCTGGTCCGGTTCAAACAATATATGACTTTTTTTTTGCCATGGTTGATGTTCTGTGGTCTACCTTCTGCATTTTATCTTCTTTCTTTATCTACTAGTCCTTGCGTCCTCTGCAAAACCTTTTGTGAAAACTCACTACCTTGTACCAATACAGAAAATGAAGCAGTATGTGGTTGTCAATATCCATTGATTTTGGTCGAATTGGATTACTCCTCAGGAGAACATGCCTAGTTTGCGACATGCTTAGATTTTGTAAAGGAGACCTTTCCTTTTTTTTTTCTTTTTCTCTGGTGATAGTTTGATGGCATTTAATAAAAATGAATGAATTGGTATTTCCTTTTGATTCGTACTGGCTTCTTGCTATCTTGAAATGTCATGCAGTCACACAATAAACTGATGCCGTAACTTCAATTTAAATAATCATAACTGATGCCACTACGTAAATCTAGCTTATAACCATCATTGGTGCATCCCAGAAAACTGAGCCTTGGTCTACTCTTACTGTATGGATAAGCATGCTTTCTGAACTTCATAATGAGTTTTACTCTATTTAAGTTATCCTGTCTGACACGGATACTTGTGCAGTCAATATCATGCTATTCTGGTTTTCTTAAAGCTGTAGTTTTGGTCAATTATAGTTGTGGGCTGATCCTAGAAGCAGGGAGGCATAAGAGGTGTTTCGTTAACTTGTACGTGGGTTAAGCTAACTTATATGTCTCAGTGCTCTAAGACTTGTTTAGTTTGACCAAGAAATAGACTATAATACGCTTGTAGATGCAAATTATTTCTACTGCTTATAAGCTATTTTTGAGAAGTCAATCCAAACACCTTCTAAATGTTTTATTCAAGTTTATCCTGTGAGAAATGATAGCTTACTTGAGCTCTGCGAAAGTAATATTGCCTTTAACTTAACATGCTGCTATAGTGCATGAATGAGAAAGGTAATCAGCTTTAAAGTTTAGTGTGATTATTTCTTTGTGTTTTACTCGTGTAATGCTCTTGTTGTGTATGGTTGTGCTTTCCCATTCTGTGATAACCAATGTAACATGTGGTTTTTCCACATAGTGTCCCTTCAAACATTCTCACATATAGAGTTGAATAATCTAATACAAATTTAAACTTGTAAAGATGCCGGAGTTTGTTTGGGTCCATGCTTGAATACCAGTGTGTTATTATCAAAATAAAACTGAATGTTGTAAGTCTAACTACCTAATGTTGTCATTATGTCTGGCGATTTAACTTGATGGTGAGACACTCCATAGAATTTGTTAGCTAGATAATGATAGCATGATTTGGTGTTAATGATAAGATGATGTTTGGCACTGATATTCTTATTTTGGCAGTGGAATGGGAATGGAAGTAACAGATATTTGTATGGACAATGAGCGTAACTGTGTCATTGTTTATTCAAATGGTGGTCCCCATGATGCAAGTTCGGATACTATTCCCAACGGTCATGATGTTGCAGAATCACATGAGCGGATTAATCAAGATCCTAAACTCCTAGCAGTGGAAGAGGGAACTGAACTAAAAGTATATGAAGTGAAGGAATGTACCACTGAAATTGTTTCTGAAAGCTGTCATGTTGAAAACCTTAAACCAGGCTTGCCCAGGAAGAAGATTGGTTCTCCCGAGGAAAATGTGAAACTAGGAAACTCAAAGGAAAAGAATAATAAGAAGTCAAGATTACCTGTGAAGCATTCATCAAAGAGTGCTGCTGGAAGTATCCACACAAAGTGCACTGTCCCACAGCCATTTGCCCTAGCAACTGAGAAGCGTGCATCATGTGGAACTCGTCCCTCTGGAGCAGAACCTGAACCTCGTACCAGTATCAGTAGGTCTTCCAACCCAAATGGGCCATCTTCAAACATTGCAAAGCATATTCAGGTAGTGTAGACATGCATGGTTACAACAACAATTGTTTTTCGCTTTCATTATTGAACTACTGGTTTACTTGCTTTACTACGGGCCATAGTTTTTGGATGTCCCATCTCGAAAATTTTCCTTTGGCTGCTCAGAGCTTTTATCAATAGTAAACTAGGAAAAATTCCATTAGGGTTGGCCTAGTGGTCGAGTGAGCACTGTCACCTCTTAAGAGGTCATAGGTTCAAATCCTAGTGGGTACTTGCTAAGTTAATATTTCATATATTTATGACTGAGAACTTTGCTTTAATTGCTGATCCTAAGGCTCCCATATTTGGCTGCAGTCAATGTCTCTGGTGTCAAGGAAGCCATTGCAACCTGACAACAAGAAGCATCCAGATGAAGAAGATACTTACTCGGTTGCTTCTTCATATCCTTGTACTCCAAATAGTTGAAGTTTGGCTTATTTTTCTTGTATGGTTTTGTCACTGTTCTGCTATCTTCTTCCTCTTGTTTATGTGTGTTGCGGTTTCCCCTCTCTCTGAAAGTAGTATTAATGCCTTAACCATGCATAGCACTATGACATCTGCACGGACCAAGTCCAGGGCAACTGTTGCATCAGCTCCAACATTTAGATGCTCTGAACGTGCTGAGAAACGAAGGGAGGTATGTAAAAGTTTTTAGATTTTTATATTTGAGTTAATGTATCCTATGATACCCAATGTTCATACTCGTTGTGTTCTTATCAATTAGTTTTATACAAAATTAGAGGAGAGACACCAAGCGCTGGAAGCTGAGAGAACCCAGTGTGAAGCAAGGTCCAAGGCATGTTACTTTCTAAGTGTATTCAAGTCAAGTGATTAGTTCCTAAGTTCTTGTACACATGTTGACTGGTTGTGTTGTTTGGTTTCCTTTGTAAAGGAAGAGAAAGAGGCAGCTATCAAGCAACTGAGAAAGAGTTTGATGTTTAAGGCAAGCCCTATGCCTAGTTTCTACCACGAGGGGCCTCCACTTAAGACTGAACTCAAAAAGGTATGGATTCCAGATTCTTTCATTTTTATGCTGTCCTGCTAAACAAAATTATGTTAAGATGCTGTTAATACTCCAATATTTTCGTGACACTTCTTTAACTGAGTAGAAATTCTGCAAACTATTTGTAACAGCTTTAGCTTATAATTTGTTTTGTTGGCAATACCAGGCTCCACCAACTCGTGCAAAATCTCCAAATCTGGGGCGAAGGAAAAGCTGTAGTGATGCAGTGAATTCAGCAGCTGAGGGGGAGAAAATAAAGGGGGCTAGTGGTCGAGGAAACCAACACAGTTTAGGTAGTCAGAAGAAAGACTCCACTTCCCCCAGTACCACAGTCAGCAAGGACTAAATGAATAATCTGAATACTGATGGCAATGCAGCTTGCAAAATCGAAACAAGTTAAGAGAAACGAATGAAATGAGGCCACCGAAGATTAATGGACATTAGTGTCCACTGGTGAGTTGGCTGTAGGATATCTAATTTATAAAAGGAGAAAAGGTCTGTAATTGCCCTTATTTTCTTGTGACTGTTAAAAGTATGTGCATTTTATTCTGGTGGACTTGTTGCAGTTGTTTGTTGTAATGTATTGAAGTGTAAAGTTTGTGTGAGTTATACCATTACCAGCTGATATATATGAAAGAGTTCAAGTTCTGTTAATGCATTCTCTTTTCTGGTTGGCTGAATTGTTGGTTTGGTTTACACAACAAAAGCCATTAAGGAGCATAGAGACCTCTCTCTCTCTCTGCATCATCCATTTTCATCAAGTGGGTAGCTAAAGAGGAGCTCCTTTGAGCACCTCAGCACTCACAGATTAGCACCAAACTGCTAAGTCAATGGTAAGATGATCAATTCCTGAAGCAAATGATAGTTTTGGTTCCATGTAGCAAAGCCTCAAGTCACATTGAGGTCTGCATTACACCAAACATGGAACAAGAGGTTTTTAGTGGTCCTTTTGATTAGATGCTAAAAGAGAGCTCTTGATTTGACCTCAACATATTGCTCCATTATATCTCCATTGCAGAGCCAAAGTCAGATTTATAGTACTTGTTGAAGTGTGTGGAAAGGAAAGCATGATATGGGACTCCATGTCATGACTTATATAAAGGTGGTCTATTGTTATCTTTTACGTATATAAAGGGCCTGTGCATGGCAAGACGAAGACGAAGATGAAGATGGAACAATCTGTTGAGGGGATTGCTGTCTGGTACGAGACCCTTCATTTGAAGCATCTGAATGACCTCGGACCAGGCTTCATTCCTCCCAACTTGAATCATCTTCTTGTAATAAGTAAGTCTCTTTGTCAATGTTTCAATCATCAGCTACAACATCATACCTCAAAACATTATAAGGTGATAACCGATCTCCGGGGGGCGGATTCAGAGGGGTATAAGATATTCTTGGGAATAACCTGAATCGAGAAAGTACTATAGAATTGTAGAGTTTTCAGTTATCTTCGATTTTATATCTTACGGCCTAAATCGGAATTCGTATGAAAAACTTATGATCATTTGAAGATCTGCTGCGTGTTTGACCCCTTTTTACTTCAAAACATTTTTTTTTTAATTTAAAACTTCTACAAAACTTTCCAACAACTCAATTTGCAACTCATCATAAGATGTATTTTATATTCTAATCTATTTAACAATTATTTGGGGAATAGTCTGAACTAAATTCCTGACTCCGTCCCCGCCGGTATTTGAATTCCTTTCCTTTTACAACTCTTTCGAGTTAATACAGAATCAGAATTTCAACATATATAACCGAGTTACATTTTCCCTTGTGCTTCTGAGTGATAAGAAATCAATGGAAGCATTGTGGTCTTGCTTCTTGATGATCACAGAGAAAGGGTACTTAAGTTATGGTGTAAGAAAATCACTGCTGAGGACCTTTCTTCTTTTTGTGTTTATCTAATCATCAACTTCATAAAAAGAGTTTAAAAGATATAATCATATATATCACCACTTGATAAGTATGGTACATCAACTTTTAAGAGTCGACTCTTCTTTTTCTTCCTTTGAACACAAATGACAAAACCATCAAAATACAAGATAGAGTGTGATTTGGGTGCCATTCTGCAGAGCAATTGTATTGTCATTTCAACTATACAATTTTCTTTTGTCCACAAGATAATGGGTCAAATGAACACTGTTTTCATTTTGTTTTCTTTTCTCACTGGAAATTATGAATTTAACTATATATATATTACAAGTTTCAACAAGAGCCAATCCATGTTATTTAATCTAGTGTTGTTATAGTTTTCCATTTTGTAATATTGTGTATGTGATGCTGTTTTTTTTTGTTGTTGCGATAAACATGGTTTATAGAACATGGTCCTCTACTACCCGAAAGAAGGTAAAAAAGTAACTCATGGTCAAACACTCGTGTTCGGAGACACCAGGTTGGTTTCTAGACTAGAGGTATCACCACCTAATCTAGTTTTTATATACAAGCGTTAGCTGAAGGCTGTAATGGATCGAAATATATGAAAATAGAGGCATGGCGTGGTGATTTTAGGCGCAGGTGTTGAGTACGTAGAGTGAGTGAGTAAGAGAGTTGACACACATGGCAACATGCAATGCACGCGACAGAAACTTGAGAGAACAGAAGAGCACGAATGCCGACGCTCACGGAAAAAGGTCACTACGTATGGCGTCGGTGGTTCATTCGGCCGACGGTAAGCAGGTTGCGCTTATGGGAACTTTTGGGAGACTGCAAGCGAGAGGGCGGACTCTGAAGAAGTAACCATATTAGCAAGGGGTGAAGAACATGTGAAGTGTTTGTTGACCACATGTGTTCTAGAAGAGGTTAAACGATAATACAGACTGGTGAGTGAACATTTCATAATTATTGTTATCCATCTTGTGGTCCCTCTATGGATGATTTATTGGACTCATACCCAAGAGATCTAACTACATAGTTAGTCTCCCGAGCCACCGCATGATACCACATATAATATCGAATAAGCGGGTTTGTTAGACCAACCGACACCCTCCCTCGGAGGTGTCAATTCTTCGGAAGGGCCTTCTGCGTGATATGATGTCGACACCATGCATATACGAAATGGTAGGAAGTTGGTAGACTTCACGTAAAAAACTAATCGCACACTAGCGAAAGCAACTTCCTACATGATACATGTAACAATCCATAGAAGGATGCATGCTCATGGTGTCACTGTGCACAATCCACATCATCGTACACACCTACCAATCACACATCATTCAAAATTAAGCCATAACAACAAACTTGGTTCTAGACCACTGAATCTCCATAATTTATAATACTGAAAGTACAAAGTCGTCAAATAAATCCAAATAGATCCATACTTAGCAGATCTACAACAAAACATTAAACCAATAGCTTTCAACATTCATCAACCAAGAGGGGACTCGCCTTCCGAATGGAGGCCATGAATTATCACAGGTTTATTACATTAACACCAGTATCTATCTAACATGTTGGGTGATAAGAAATACACATGTTATAAATGACCTACAGATATTTCAATCCTTCAAGAAGTCACATATAACGTGCCAATAACAATTAAGGTTATTGATGATAGTGCAAAAGCAGCAGTTGATTCCTCTAATACACGCTAGAAGCGTGAGAGGTCAGTTCGAGCAAAAGATATTGTTCCCCGAAAACGACAGAATCAGACAAATAAAGAGTACGAGAAAACCTTATTGTTAGAATTAGTTCCAGAAGAACCATCAATTCCAGAAAGAACGAAAGATTCTGATGTATCTGAAAAATCACATGATTTTTTCACACATAAAAGAGACTTGGGATCGAAACTCGACTACTGTTAATGAAGTTTCCGCATTTGTAGTGGCGAATGACAGTCAATGATTTTGATTTTGAGTCACGCAGTATTGATGAGTGTTGTCAAATGCATGATTGGCCAAGGTGGGAAGAAGCAATTCAAGTAGAATTGGTCTCATCG
>JAYMSW010005304.1:0-10159 GCA_036897725.1 Erodium texanum
CTGTCTCGAAGGAGGCTTCCCCTGGGGCCCGCCGCTGACACCCAAGACGATTCTCTGTAGAGTCTGATTTGGAAATCAGATTCTGTTCGCACCAATGTGTATTGCGGCGATTCGATGGCTCGACCAGAGAGTACGAGGAATCTACTAATGAGTGATATTAACATTACCAAACACTTCATTTTCCTTGCGTTGTCTGCCAGACTTTATGTACTGGCATTGTTTAAATAACCAACGGGACCGGGAAAGAAAAAGTTAGGTAAGCCCACATCTTCAAGTGGAAGATATGATATATGATTTACAATTGGCGTTATCAGCCTAGCGCGAGGCAACTAGGCTGAAATAATGTGTTGGGTGTAGAGTAATGACAACACGAAGAAAGCATGATGTTTTTGTCTACTTCAGGTATCAAAAAAGAGTTGGCGGAAGTCTCTCTCTAGCTTTAGAGATGGAGTCAACTCTATGTGTCGATGCAAAACGTTGTAACAACACTTGATAACGAAAAGAGCCGTCAATACATCCTTTCCCTTCAATATTCAACACTCGAACTTTTCTCTTTTTTTCTATTTCAGTATTTTTCTGACTCTTTCACTTCTCTTCCGCCTTTTGTTCCTATGTATCTCAACAACACAAGATTTTCTTTTATGATCGATATTTTTATCCTCTGATCAATCCACTAATATGAATACACTCACACAAAGCTCTTAACCGTCTCCAATACAACCCAACCTAGTTTATAATAATCATACTGCCTTCCAATATTTTCAACAATAAATGTTCTAAACACCACCCAGCTTCAATGTTGAAGGTTGTATCACCCTCGAATGTCTAATATGTGGTACCGAGACATAGTCCCACTGAGTCACCATCGGGCCAATCCGATAGGAGCCGACATGTGGGAACGGTTCTCCGTGATGAAGATTCAGGACTCCACCTTCACACAAGGTAGAGGAGTCGGTGGTAGATGAAGAATCCACGAAAGAAATGTGTTGGTGCAAGCTTGGATTTACAACTCCTTTCATCCAATTTGCGACAATAACAAGAAGGACAAAGTATATTTGGATGACATCGCTAAAGAATACAATGACCAATAAAATGGGTTAATATTGAAAGTCAAGCAATGCAGAGACCATTGAAAAAAGATGAACAAGGTCAGTGAATTCAATGTTACATACGAGAAAGTCAAGACGGTTCAACAAAGAGGTCGCTCGGATAAACAAATTGTAAGGAAGAGGTCGAGATAATATATGCAGCCAAACATTCACTATCATTCGCACACAAGTATTGGTGCCTTAAAGTGATGAACCTACCAAAATGGGAAAGTTGTACTTCTTCGAGCTCGAGCAAGAGAACGAAGTTAAGCGAATCAGGATCTTATACCTCCTCACAAGGTTTCGACAGCATAAACATGATCATAGTCGATGAAGTAGTGACGGATAGATGACGTCCACAAGGACAGAAGGTGGCCAAGAAAAGGAAGGATAAGCTCAAGGAGAAGATGTCATCTGAAGTAACGCAAGTCAACGAAAATATCAAAATGCAATCATTGCAAGCCAAACAAATTGTCGTTGAAATGCTCCAAATTAAATATTTGAGAACGGAGAACAAATTGAGGTTGCAGAAGGAGAAGTTCGAAGACAACTTGACGCTTGAGAAAGAAAAAGCCGAGAATCAAATATTAAAATTTGGTCGGTAATTGTACGAAGTTACTTATTCTGAATATAAGGAATATGATCGCAGGAGAAATCGCTAAATATAAAAAGGCGGATTTCCAACCTTCGATGTCAGCAATCGGAAACCCTGAGGCCGCCTTCCATCCTCCGATAAGCCATCGAAGGCAGCACATCCGAGATCCGATTGTAAACCCCTCATAGAGATTTTATAACTTCAGTTTTTTTTTTTTTTGATAGTGATAATTTTTAGTTGATTATGGTTAGATCTTTATGTTATTCTTTTTTCATTTAATTTGCTTATAATTTATGTATATATTTATTTTATTTTAAAAAAAACTCACCTATTTATGAGCTTCCGTCCGAGAGGGGGACAAGACGAATCTTAGGAGTCAAAGATACACGCCACGATCACAAACTAGTGGGATTTTTCTATAATTCTAATACGAGTTTAGTGGTTCCAAAGTGCTCTTATTCTCGTACCTAATAATCCAACCTACTATTATGTTTCCTATTTTTTTTGTTTTACTTGCGCACCAAAATGATCTTATGTTTTTAATTACATATTGATTTGTGGAAATGGTACTAAACTAGCCTTACATTGAACGGATCAACATCAACCTAATTAGTAGTAGTTGAGACCAGAGCTTAAATTAAGTGCGGCAATTAATTTACCTCTTTAGATTTTATGATACACTTTGGGTCGGGAAAAGCGCTTTAAGCCCAATCATAAAGATCCATTGGTAGTTCAAAGAAGGCCAAGTTTGTGGACTCTGGCCCAAACCAGGATCTTATAGTAACTTGGCCTGTTATAGTTTATTTATATTAATATATATGTGTCCCCATACACCAAGGAATCTCATGGGTCTCAGCATTCACAATCATGTACTCGACTTCCATGATGTTTTGTAATTGCGACATGGATAGATATGTTGTGTGACATACATGATGCCACAAGCATGCCCGCCATCACTACACACTCTCTTTTGCCAACAATTTCCCCTCTAAATGGTGGGTTTATGCAAATAATGATCACTTTCTTGGCCGATATGTGTATTTCTTTCTCAATAACCTTTCAGGGGTTTTCTCATTTTTTTTAGGGTTTGGTAGATCCTTCATTAAAGCTAAGCTATAAGAGAGCCGGCCAAACCATTCGGACACAATCATTGCTCCACACCACCACTCCATGCTCATATCCTCCTTTTTCTTGGCCCCTTCCATAACCTTAATTTTCTTTTAAAATAAAACAAAGATATATTCAGATGAAAAATATTATATTACGAAAAGTGAAGTAATATAAAATGCTTCATCGTACAAACAAGTATAGGGGAAGAAATTGATGTATAAAATACAAAATAAGCACTACTATATATATGCCTATATGATTCAAGATTCATCATTGCAAAACCCTAACCTATAGCTACTATACCATTCTTTCTCATGACTCTATGCTCTTCTTTTCATGTGGAGCTGAATTCACTTTATACTTGTATATATTCCAGCTTTCAACTGTGTTTCAAGTAAAGATACTTCGATCTCATACATTAAAACAACGCAATCTCCTTGTATATATCCTTGATTTCATCACTACAACTTGTTCTTTTCAATCTTTATAGCTAGGGGAACCCTATAATAAATTCACATACCAATCTCTTCTCAAGTGGGATGTTATAATCATGGTTAATGTAGAGTGTGAAAGTAATCAAACTTATTTGTCAAGTAATTACATATTTGTTCTGATGAATAAAGATTAAGTCGTGATAACAATATAAAAATCACACATCAAACCAATACAAGGAGACTTAGATTATGTCTGTGCATTGTAGCCATGTTATCATTACCATTTGCGTCTTATGATTCTTCAAATAAAAAAGGAAGCATTTGAAGATAAGCCCACCAAGCCAAACCACTATACTATTTTTGTTGAATTGAACTTAACATTCTATTTTTCACATTCCGAATTCCATGTTTGTGATGGTTTGGTTGGTCACCACTCTTTCTCTTACTTGTTTTCTCTAAATTCTAGGTTTGTGTCCTGAAAAGTTCAGCTTTGGTTGCTTGTGGTGGGGCTATTTTGAAATGGGTATAGCTCTCATTCTTGCTATTCTCATTCATTATCATTACTACGAGGAAGTGGGCTATGGAGTCAACTGGCTTTTTAGACCACCACCACCACCATCACAACACAAATGGGTCTTCATCAATTTCTTGACACTACTTTTTTTTCCCTCTTGGTGTAATGGAGTGGATTTGGATATTTTCTTTTAGCTCTAGTGAAGCATTAAGTTATGTGTTTTGACCGTGATTGAGACACTATGATTGTTAGCTATAGTCTATAAATACAATAATAAGGGTTTATAGAAAAAAAATATACAATCTATTATTTTGTCATAAGACAAATTAATGAGAAAAATCTTATTAAACTAATAATGATAAAATGTGTAACCTAATTTTTTGTTCAAATTTTGATTATAAATTAAATAATGCATGTCATTCAATCATTCTATGTTGATCATCACATCATAAATTAAACGATTAATTTTTTATATTCCTAATAAAATAAATTATTTAATTTTTTTCGTTAAAAGAATGACATAATTTTCACTTCAATTTATTCTTACTATAAAAATATATACGGGAGGAATGGCCAAACATTTGTCATGTAATAGAAATGTAAAAAGCAACATAACTTGTAGGGGGGGCTCACAAGAAATATAGACCCCGAAACCTTGAAGGTGAGATAGGTGATGTCATAAAGTAGTTAGTGATTATGACATCATAAATTAGTTATGATGTCACTGTCTTAGCGGTAAACACGAGAATAGAACATCTGAAAACTAGCAGTATCGTGTTTGGTATATGTTTTGTGCTCGTAACTTATAGCCGACCATAAAACTGCTTCATATTATGTAAGCCCAATATATATATATGCTTACATTTCGGACTACACTCTTTATGATTACAACCATTCATCTCATATTTTCCTAATTTTAAAAACTCAATTTTTTTCTATTCCAATGCAACATTTTCGGTTAATAAATCACTACAATGAAATTATATTATGTTCAAAGTAACATTTTGTCAACGAAGTATTTTTTTTTTCTTTGAAATACATGATAAATAGATGTTGTTTTGACTTCTAGCTATGAGATGGTATTTTATGCACCATTACTACCAACTTACTCAAAGATTAATGAAACTCATATTTGGGATTGGACAATTGGATCATTAAAATCAAATTTGAAGGAAATCGAAGACTTATAAACTTGAATAGATAAACAAATTGATACATTAAAAGGAACATTGCGTTTTTATAATTAATCTATTTTTTCTTCTTATCAACATAAAAGAGATAATCATAAGTTTTTATATGCTCCAAAAACTAAAATGTGAAAATGCATAGCTAGCTAATGATAATAGTCATAGAGGCATGCATATAAATAGTAAGCATGCAGAAATAAACAAGACAGCCTCGCGTGCTAAGCCCAATTTATTCATAGATTTGGCTCATCCACACAAGAGTGAAGAACTATTATCCCCTGTGGTCTGCCACACATAAACACTACAAGTTTCCCAAACAAGTCAAACAATCTCAACCGTACATAATAAGTATTTGAATTTTTGTCATTCATGTCTCACTGACCCACTTAACTACTCCATCCTTGACTTGATGGAATCATTAGTTCTCTTTTTTCTCCTGCCGCCTCTTCTTGTTTTGGGTCACTAGAAATTATCCAAACATGGGAAAATTAAAGATAATTAAAAAGTGATTAAGAAGAGGAACAAAACGAAAGTGGGCCAGCTTTGTTTTGCTAATTATAAAAAATAAAATGAGTTTTGACATTCATAAGAATTGAGATTGAGTGGAAGGAACATATATGAATATGAAAAGAAGAAAGGTAAAGCAAAGAAGTGAAGCAGAATGCAAGTTTGAACTCATTCTTGTTTGTTGTCTTGAAAGCCAGAGTAAAGAACATCACTCATTATATATTTGTGCCCATTTTACCCCTTCAATTCTCCAGCAACACAAAAGCTAAAGTTGCAGTCTTTGTATTGGAGACTGGAAACAAAGTTTCACACCTTCTCTCTCTCTCAACATACTCTCTTTCTCTATCTAAAAACCCTTTTTTTTTCTGGGTCCAAAAAAAGGAATGATAGAATAATAAAAGTTTTATAGGGCAGCATGATTTCATCACTACCTTGTCTGTACTACTTATTTCTCCACATGGAGCAACCCCATTTTCTGAGTATTTTTGTAATTAATTAATTGCAGTTGAGTTGGTGCTTCTTCTTCTTCTTGTGTGTGTCAAAGTCTAACCCCAAGGTGCTTGTCTGGTGTCATTACCAAGGTTTCATTTATTTATTGTCACTACTAGAGGATTTGAAGCAGAAGAAGAAGGCTCTGCTTCATTTGTTTATTGTCTCAATATCTTGGAAATGGTGAAGTGTTGAATTTGAGTTTCTTAGAATGGTCATTATGTGGTGGAAGAAGAAGAAGACAGTTTGGACAGTGGATTCTTCTTCTTCTTCTTCTATGCTTCCATGGACAAAAGCAAGAAACAAATGGTCCTCTTTTGATCACATACACTGTAGAAGAAGACAACACCTCCACTACCAATGTACCAAACAACAATATACCAGACCTACCGTACGAGGAAGTTTCTCAAACATGGGCTTCTGTAAGATCAACATCTTCCTCTACTGTTTTCTTCTCCTTGTTTCTCTCTGTCCCGTCCATTCCTCTGACTCCGGCAGCCGAGAACCTCCTGCCAACCAGACATTCCGGCCGGAACAAGAGCTCCAGAACGTAAGGGCTCATCTCGAAAAGATGAACAAGCCCGCAGTGAAGACAATTCTGGTAACTTTCCTTGAGGCCGAGAATGTAATATACCTTTTATTTGAGCCTCCTCTGTTTTTTTGTGCAGAGTCCAGATGGAGATCTCATAGACTGTGTCGTGTCTCATCAGCAACCCGCCTTCGATCACCCCCACCTTAAGGGACTCAAGCCATTGGTACTTGTTACCCAATTTCACCACTCCCCCAAGCAGATTTATGACATTCTAAACGTGGGATTGAATCGAACTTGTTTCAGGATCCACCTGAGAGACCGAGCGGCCACCACAAGCCAGCTTCAGGCACGACGGAGAATTATCAGCTCTGGAGCATGTCCGGCCAGTCATGCCCTGATGGAACAGTTCCTATCAGAAGAACTACAGAAAAAGACATCCTGCGAGCAAACTCCATTCAGAGATTCGGAAAGAAGCCAAGAAGACATACCAGAAGAGACTCGTCAAGCAATAGCCACGAGGTAAAACCCAAATTTGATATACAACTCAATCCATAGATCACAAAACGTGATGCAGAGAGAGGCATTGCTTCTTCTTTTTTCCATATCAAAGTAAAGAACTAGAATCAACCATCATCTTAGTATTAGTATTTGCCTTTACACATCCCAAGTTCTTGTTCTTCATCCAATTCAATCATGTTCTTGCTTACAAGAAAATGTCCATCTTTTCCGAATTCATTTTAAGGTATAGAAAGTGAAAATTACAACGTTATGAATTAATTGCAGTTTATAGTAAGAACAGAATTCCATGTGGTTCCTCTGTCACTCTCTGAGCCTCCCACCTTGTTGTCAGAAACCTTAAATTCTCAGACATCTGCAAATCAAGTCTTCTTTTTTGTTTGTTTCTAATCGCTATAATAATTATAATATTGTAATTTTCTCGAATTTATTTCTGGATTACAGCATGCAGTTGGGTATGTAACTGGAGATCAATACTACGGAGCAAAGGCTAGCATAAATGTTTGGTCTCCGCGAGTTGCGAATCAATATGAATTCAGCTTGTCGCAGATGTGGGTCATCTCTGGTTCATTTGGTGATGATCTTAACACAATTGAAGCTGGTTGGCAGGTAAATCCGTAATTAATCTACATAATTTCATGAATATTTTCAAATAATAATAATAATAAAGTTCGATAGATTCCTCATTAAAAGCCGTAGTTACAGCTCAACTAATTCATTTATGTTCTCTGCAGATCAGCCCAGAATTGTACGGGGACAACTATCCTAGGTTCTTTACTTACTGGACTGTAGGTGTTTCTTTTATGTTTAATTTTCACTACTTATCCATGATTAGTACTAATACAGTTGCTAATTATTTCGCTTTTGATTCATCACAGACAGATGCTTATCAAGCAACTGGCTGCTACAATCTGCTATGCTCCGGATTTGTTCAGACCAACAGCAGGATCGCTATCGGAGCTGCGATTTCTCCAACATCATCCTACAATGGAGGACAGTTTGATATCAGCTTATTGATTTGGAAGGTAGAGAACTTGTGTTCACTCAACAAATTACTAATCAAGATGTGTTTTTGACAAGAACCCAGAATTTCTAGCTGCCAAAACCAATGACCCACCTGATCCAAACACTTTTTTCAGTCATGTCTCCAATAGATTTGGATGATTATATATACACAACCTAGGCTATAATGCATCATTTTAAGCAAGTTCTTATCCTAGTGCTCCTTTTGCTTTCATGCTTTGCAAGATTCTCTTCCTTTCAAGGTAAAAAGGGTTTATTCTCTCTTCTGACCCCTCACCACTTTCTTTTATCCCAAACAAAGAATCATTCAAATTCTCTCGAGAAAATTGTTGTTGCATCCACATTGGTCATAATTTTAATGATGATGATGATACTGGGTGTGTAGGATCCAAAGCATGGAAACTGGTGGCTCGAATTCGGGTCGGGAGTTCTTGTCGGGTACTGGCCGTCGTTCTTGTTCACCCACCTGAGAGATCATGCAAGCATGGTCCAGTTCGGAGGTGAAGTAGTGAACTCAAGGCCTTCTGGGTTTCACACAGCAACAAAAATGGGGAGTGGCCATTTCGCTGGGGAAGGTTTCGGGAAGGCCTCCTACTTCAGGAACATGCAAGTTGTGGATTGGGACAATAGCTTGATCCCTTTACAGAACCTCAAAGTCTTGGCTGATCATCCAAATTGCTATGACATTCAAGGAGGGATTAACAAGGTTTGGGGCAATTACTTTTACTATGGTGGTCCTGGCAGGAATGTAAGGTGTCCCTAAAGGGATAGGGTATAGGATAAGTGCATAATTTTAGTTTTTTTTTCCTTCTTAATCCATTTATTTTTCCTCTTTATCCTTGTTCTTCAGCTAACATGTTGATCCTGTAAATGTGGGGGAAAA
This sequence comes from Erodium texanum, assembly GCA_036897725.1. Taxonomy (NCBI): domain Eukaryota; kingdom Viridiplantae; phylum Streptophyta; class Magnoliopsida; order Geraniales; family Geraniaceae; genus Erodium; species Erodium texanum. The sequence goes on from JAYMSW010005304.1 coordinate 8,879, forward strand.
GAAAAGAACAAATAGTGAAATATACTATGCTTTGTGATTCTCATTCTCTCCTTTGAATCAATTGGGTGTAGATAGATTAGTGTGAATTTATCCGTTGCAATCATGCATTCATCTAATAAAAATCTCATTTTTTTAAGATCTTGACTTTTACGTTATGGTATGAGATATTAGTTAGTTGACTTCTATTTTTATATCTAATCTGACAGAATGATTATTAGATTTAAAGGCGGTGGAATTGGAAAAAGATTAACAATCATTTTTTATACCAACAAATTGTTAGCTTCAAATACTAATGGAACATGCTTAGTGTTTAAAGAATATAATTAGTGTTACAATCTAGTATCATTACAGAACTCATCAGCATTTAATACAAAGACAACATAAAATTGTCCAAAAGGAAGGCAAAGCAAATGTTTTTCTTAAAGCTTACGTTAGTGCTCAATATAAAAGAATTGCTATGGTATTTTTCAAGATCTGCAATATAGTACAGAGAATACTTGCTTCTAGTTCAAGCAAGGAGATAGCTCCAGGTTTGACTTGCCTTCCAAGTTGTACTAGCTAGTAGCCTGGGATGGACCCTGCTCTGTACTCGTTTTTGAATAAGCACACCGACTATTCAGGACGTTGGTGGTTGTCCAGACCATGACTATTCACCACACAAAAAGATGACATTTAACCCACAACTGTTTGGGTTGAAATATTTGGACATAGCAATCATGCACAATACTTAAATTTCTACACCACAGAAGCATTCATGATTCAGGCTATGTAAACAAAGTCAATACCAATGTGCAGAGATCCTACTTGCCACTTGCCAGGGAAATAATGCAATTGAACTTAAAAATTTGTTAGCAAACCTACATAGATGAAGCATCTTCGAATGGATATGAAACATCATTCAAGTTATATATATAAAAAAAGCCCTATTGGATGGGCTCCAATGGGTCACTTCATAATAACAGATGAAGGAACGTCCATATCATTCGAACCAGACAGATGGTATAGTTTTCAAACCGTTGTAATGAAGGAATGAGATTCTTGTAGTAGAAATGTAAACTCACTCCACACATATCACCTCAAGCAACTTCTTGGTGGCCTCGCTAACTTCAACATTCTCCATCTTCAATCGGCGATCCATCAATGGACTTGTCCGTCCAGCAGCTGCATACGTTCTTATCAATGGTTCAAACACCTCAGCACCCAATGTATCCACACCCTTCTTCAAAACCGCAATGAAATCTTCTGCACCATCCACGTCCTTCTTTTGCTCAAATTGTTGCA
>JAYMSW010005305.1:0-10155 GCA_036897725.1 Erodium texanum
TTACCCGGGCGATCAGTTGTTGTAGCGGTGTATTCTGATACACTACTTGGGCAATGTATTGCGGCTTATTGTCGTATTTGTGTTTAAAAAAAATCATAAATAGTTAGGCAAAATATAATTAAGCTAATAGAGAAAGTAGATAGCAGTTGAATGAATAGATAGATTCCAGAAAATTTACAACGGAGTGATTTACTGATTTTTGTGTTTGGTAGAGAGGCTGGGAAACTGAATTCACTCAAACTCAATGTACTAGTTATGATAAGAGAATCAACTCAAGATGGTAAGTAAAAACAAACAAGACTGTACAATCAAGCACATTCACTTTGGTGACGCCACAAAATATGCAGATTCATTTTTGGATAAAGATTTAGGACCAGTGAGCTTATAAAATAGTAAATGTGTTTCCATAACTTCCACATTGGGTTTGTCGATCATGATCTCATGGTGCTCCTTGCCCATAATTAATGCTCAACAGTTTTTTCCATCCCTATAAATACATAATTATAATAATAATAATTCAGCAATTCACAACACACAAAACACATTGATCACATCCTATATATCTCTTTTCGTCAACTTTTCAACACAATGGCATCTGCAAATCTGGAGTCGTATCCACCCCAATTTCGCCACCCCAGAAACGTTACCGCTCCGATCAGTCCGAGCCCGGCCGAGGGCACGGAAGACGACGCGGAAGGCCTGCCGGTGATGGACCTGGAGTGCCTAGACGTGGAGAAGCTGAGGGCGGTTTGTGCGGACTGGGGAGCCTTCCGGCTGGTGAAGCATGGGATACCGAGTGAGCTGTTGGGGAAACTTGAAGAGCAAACAAAGAAGGTGTTTGAATTGCCGTTCGAGACCAAACAGGAGGCACTCAAGAGCCCTGTCACCTACTTCTGGGGGACCCCACTCCTCACTCAGACCGGTGGGGCCGTCCAAAGGGGTCCCCAGAACGTTGATTGGATGGAAGGTTTCAATATCCCTCTCCTTCAATTGCCTCACTTTCAGCCCCAACAACCTACCATCGATTCTTTCAAGTACGTACTCATCACTTGTACAAATATAAATGGAATGACAAATCACGAGCACATACATGAAACACCCTAAATATATAAGGATCCCTAGTAAAATGATAAGTCGCCTGAGTAACCCAAGTTCGATTCTCTAAAATAAAAAGTTACCAAATAAGATAACATTTTTTGTTTTTCTTGTGTTTTGATCAATCAAATCAAGCATATATAATAGATTTAAAAGGTTAATATTGATTTGGATTATTACGTTATTTTCATTTCAAATGCAAAGATATTTCGAGCATAAGGGGAGATTTTGGGATTGAGGTGGACAGGGAAGTTTTTTTTGAGGTAATATCAGGTTGACTATATATCATGCCCCATTGCATTTGATAAATACAAAATAATTATATTTTAATACACATTAAAAACATATTTTTGAAAATAAGATGTCTCGATATCAGATCAAATCATGACTAAGAAAACAATTATGAAGTTGGAAAAATCGGTTAGGACAGAGAACACAAAACAAGCCTCGTACATGTCTCCTTGTCATTTAATCTATTTTATTTGACTTTCCTGGCGCCTATGTTTCAGAGATGTGATGGAAGAGTACGGGAGGCACCTAGCTAGAATAGTGAGGACCATATTCGAAACCATGGCCGAGGACCTGAAACTAGACCCGCAGCTATCCAAGTCTCAGCTAGCCGAGTCCACCGGATTCGTGCGTGTCTACCGCTACCCGCCTTGCACCGAGGCCGACGAGTCCCTAGGCCTTGGCGTCCACACCGATAGCACATTGCTCGCCATTCTGCTCCAAGACACTGTCGGAGGTCTTGAAGTCCTCAAAGGCGACAAATGGGTCAAAGCCAAACCCATACCAGGCACTCTTATCATCAACCTTGGAGACATGATGCAGGTAATTATTTCAAATTTACTTCTCATTTATTTACTATTTGATCTAATTTTATTGACTTCGATTCAGGCTATAAGTGACGACGTGTACAAGAGCGTGATACACAAAGTGAGGGTGAACCCGCATGTGGAGCGAAACTCGATATGTTATTTTGTGTCTCCTGAGGAAGACTTTGTGATTGAGAGCTCCAAGTACAAGCCCTTCTCGTACAATGAGTTTAGGGCACAAGTGCATCATGATGTCAAGACTGTTGGCAATAAAGTTGGGTTGCCTAGGTTTAAGCTTGCCTAGCTAAACCACTCTTTGCTTTTAGTTTCATTCAATTTCGGGCTCTTTTTGAAGTTATTGTTCAGAATAATATTCTAGTTTCTGGATTTAGTCATAGAGCAAATATCGGTTATTGCTTGAAGAAATAATAGAGCAAATATCATGCTTTGTTTATTTCATTTGCATTAATTTTGTCATAATTACTATGAAATCACGTCACGCATATATATATGCAAGTTGAAATGGATTAGAGATGGTTAATCTTATTACCCCAACTGTTGGTGGTTGGTAATGCACACAATATTACTATTTTTGTATGACGTATACTGTTGTCATATGACATCCTAGATTTATATCTCATGGTTACAAAATCAAATTAATCTCTTCTATTGTCTGGTTACCACGACTCTTCAACTCCGATAGGCAAAATTGGAATTTGAATTTCTTCAAAGAAACAGCTAAATATAATGATTAATCAACCATATAAAAAGTTTATTATAACCATATATGTGGTGCAGGCTCTATGTATAGGACACGAATTTATGAGTCTATTTATCTCTATATCTCCTTATATAGAGAGATTTGTTTTTTTTTTATATGGTAATTTTTTTATATTAAGTGTTGGTAAGAGTCAATCTTACTTATGTAGAAGTAAGAGGGTACTACCATTTGACTTTCTTGATTATTATCAAGATTGATATATTAAATAACTTTTCTTATGAACTACCTTTATATAGAAGCTCATAAATATCATTTGACCGAGAAAGACCTGTTTCTAGATTCATCTTCATCACCGGTTCATTATAAAAGATCTTTACCAACTTTCACAAAGTTGGATTGGATCCATGTTTTCCTTAACCATCAAGAAAGGAAAAAAAACCACACCTCCAAACTTGTCATCCAAACCTTATATAATATTACTGTTTATAAGTACTTAACCACAAAACTTATTTCAGTATCATTCATATATGGGATAAGTACAAATACATATTCATTTTGATTTTTTTTTATTTGCAACAACTTCTCGCAATTGATCTTTTATGTCAAAACCTTACTCAAGATAACCTTCTCATTGCAAAAACTCCCCTAAAAGTCTCATATTCCGTTACAAAATAAGGGAAACAATAACTCTGTTAAACTTTTATGTAAAATGTCTAAAATGCCCCTCGCAATTCATCATAATTTCACAGTAACCTTGACCCTAACCTTAAACCCTAACCCTCCATCGTTGGCAACCACCACCCGCCTTTGACCACCACCCCGGCCACCGCCATCGGCCATCTTTAGGGTTTAGTTTTAGAGTTGAGAAGGATATTTTGACCATTTTTAAAAAAAAATTCCACTATTTTCCATCCCCTATCTTTAGGATTTAGGGGACTATTTGCAACAAAAAGGAGTGAGGTTTTGACACAAAAAGTGATTATAGGAGGTTGTTGTAAATGAAAGATTAAAATGAGTACATACATATACTTATCCCTATCTAGTTATATATGTAGCATGTTGAATAAAACCTGTCCATTTTACACATTAAGTTGTTACAATATATGGAACCAATATCAATGGTAATCAACTTTCAAGTAAATTTCTTCTATTTCAAAAAAAAAAAAAAACTTTCAAGTAATTAATTAATAATTAAACGTTTCTTTATTTCCTGCATCCACTTTCAAACTTTTTTCAGTAAATCCTTTGTCTTGTTTTTTTAATATTATTTTACCCATTAGATTGCAATAATTTTTAGGGTTAATTACGTTTGATTATCTTTAAGTTGATGACTTTTTCACATAACTATCCTAATTTATTTTTTGGCTATGCGACTTTCTTAACTTTCAAAAAATTTCACGTAGTTATTTTCTGTTAAATTTTAGACGGAAAAGAGCCTATGTGCCAGTCACATACTCAATAATATATATTAATGACAAGAATACCCTTGCCCTCATGTGTTTAAACTTGTAATAAATTTACAATATTATCCTTGACTCTTTAATGGAATTACTTTTCATACCATTATTTATAATGAATTTAGAACTATATCCTTAATCTTTTACCAAAATTACCCACACTACCACACACTTATCCTCACTTATTTCCCTTCTTCAGTTCTTCCTCCATGTCCAACATGAACTCAACCTTTTCTTTCCTTCTCTGATGCAAAAGGCAAATATGAGCCAGAGATGGGTTTGTCAAATCCAACAAGGTCACATGCTCTTATTTTCAACCGCAACCTTTGACATCTTTTCGGAAACTGCCTGAGATGCTTCATCTTCCCCATATTTGATTTTCGATTTTGGGCATCTAGGAGTGCTCTTGATGTGGTCGAAAACGATGTTGGGCGTGGGTTTGAATTGGTATCTGAAAAATTGTTGCTAGAAATTGAGAATGGTTTGAATGGAGAGGTTCATGGTTCAAATAGATTTGAATTGGTATTACTTTAATATGAAATTGAATTAGGACTTGTGTTGAGATGGTGGTGTTAAGATAAATCTTTGGAAAACCCACTTTGGTGTTGCTCTTGATATGGCCGGAGATGGGTGATGTTAGAGGGTTGATTCTAAGAGAGCCAAAGACGTCGAGAACTCATGGGTTATTGAGTTGTTTTTTTTTTTGAAAATCCTGATATGGATTTGAAGCAAAAAACATGGTAAGTTGAGATAAACTTTTATTTTTACGACAACATTGAATTAATTGACAATAGATTTAATTAAGCAAATAAACAAAAAAAAAAGAGATTAAAAATAGAAGGAGAGAGGTAAGGAACAATAACAAAATACTGCAAATGGCAGTGCTTTGAAAATTTGAAAACTTATTAAGGGTATTTTTGTTTTTTTATTAAATTTTTAACAGAATTTCTAACGGCAAATTTTTTTGAAAGTTAGGGAAGTTGTGCAGTAAAAAAAGTATATCAAGTATAGTCAAGTGAAAAAACCGTCAACTTAAGAATAGTTAGGCGTAATTAACTCTTAAAATAATACTCATCAAACCCCCATTTTCCCATGACTTTTTAAGTGAACCATTAAACAGACGCCTTGTTTTATTTCTTTTATAACATAAGTGTTTTTAAAAGGAAAAAAAGAATAGATTCTTGACATGGACTAAATCAATCATTTTAGAGCATGCTAATTTCATATAGTATCACATATTCATTTTCCTTTTCATTGAACACTTATGCAAAAAAAAAAAACAAATTATGTTAATTTTCCTCTTCCCTTGATATTAAATTATCCACTATAAGGAGAAAAAATTTATCTACAAGTTAATGCTATTTCCACACCAAAATTAGCAGCCTAAGTAAGTAATTAAATCTTGACAACCTCCATGTCCGAATTAAAACAATAAATATGACTAAATGGGGAGGACTTGACTTGAGCAAGTATGATCAGAAGTCAGTACCATGATTTAAAAGCAAGTTTCACCTTCCCCAACACAAGACTCTGCATAGGATTCTCAGAACCTCAATGAACTCATTTCTTGATATCTCCAAAGTTCACATAAAGTTTGCAGTAAAAACAATCCACATTTTCATGCACTCCTCCCCAATCTCTATAAAATAAACCAATGTCCACATCCACTTGATGTCTCCGCCCTCAGTTCACAAATATACTCGTATGTATCATCCCCGTGTACGCTATACGTTGTATACTCTCATCACTTTCAAGTTCATGAGACTATCTAGTTCTTGATTTGTGCTAGAAGGTACCTGAAGCTAAAGTCATAAGGCGATACTTGTACTGACTGTGAAATAGGCTCGCTCCCCTTTCGCTGCTGAAGACACGAAACTGCATCATTCCTGAGCTTATCCGGTAGCTGCAAGCACACCCAATCCAGCAAGGACTCCAAGTCTTTTGCAAAATCAAGTAGATACCAATCTAACAGCTTGGGGATTATTAACTTGTTCGTTCTTGACACTCCAACCGTGGCCTGCAAATAGTCTCTCTTTGCTGCTTCCAACTCTTTTTCAACTTGAGATGCTGTATAGACCCTCACCTTTTAATTTGATCAAAGTTTAGACATCAGCAATGCAACACATGAGATGTAAGCTTTCGATATTTGTTATAAATGGCTTAGTAGAACTTACAGCGGGAGAGGACCAGCTACCACATGCCAGCGCAAATGTGACCAAGGGTTCCGACCACTCCAAACCAAATGTGCTTCGTGCTTTCATTTCTTCACTTCTTGAGGTTTTTGGACAAGTCTGTGGTCATACAGTTATCGTTTTTGTTAAGAGTATAAAATCATAATTGGTCATTCAACTATCAGCTTGAACTTTTAGTTGAGTTGAATTGTTCCTCTTATATGGTATTAGAGCTTAATTTCTCATGGACACGAGTTCGAATCTTCTGACATCCAAAAAAATATATATAATTCTCTATTTGTTATCTTATATACCCTTAACGGACCCTACATCATCCTCAAAAGCCCTTATCTCTCTTCTAAAAAACTCTTATGCTAAATGATCCACATCCAAGCACGAAAACGGCTCGACAGTTAGGGAGGCCGTGGGTTAAGAGTATACAATCATAATTGATCCTTCAACTATCGGTTTGAACTTTTAGTTGAGCTGGTCCTCTAATAGTTTTCAATTCAGATCGTCGAGTTACTCGAGAGCAAGATATAATAATGAAATATGATATGAATGCACTCACAAATTTCAAATGAAAAGGCAGCCTCAAGATGAAATGCTCAATTGTGATGGCATTCAGAAACTGTCCTCCTACAACTATTGTCGCCTGTACCAATCATAGTCTAAATTAGTCAACTGCAAAGCATAACATAACAGCAGATAGATTATCAATATTTTATGACTACCTAGGATTGAATTGAGCTTTGCATAACAGATATTAGTTAGATTCATGTATCTCACCTTTTGCATCAATGCTACAACCATTTCAGGGCTCTCGGGTATCCCATTCTCCAAAAATGCCTAAAACATTGATAGAGCCTTCATATTAGTATATTGCTCTTACACCAAATTGGCCAGAAGTGCCATTCTTGAGTATAGGAGTATTTATCTAAGGTAGGCAACAAAATTAAATGTTGGGGAGAACCACGCCTACATCGGACTGAAGTTCATGATATACAAATTGGGCCACACAGACTAGCCAATCAGGTCATGGGTACAATACGTATATCAACCCTACCTTTATCATATACTTCACTTGTGGATCCTAACATTGAATGTTCTACATTTTTTAGCTCCAGATTGAAATCTCAAACTTATTCACTATAGATATCTTACATTCATCATGCATGAATTGTATGTGTTTATCCAGAATGCGAGCTTCTGCTGATGGGTAAGACCTTCCAAGCTGACAGAGGCCAGCTTCCCGAGTAGAAACCTGCATTTGTGTAGGTAGTGTGAACACAAACACCAGCATTACAAATATATAAGGCGAACAAAAACTAAAACAACTTACTTTAGTCTATTGATCAAAAACAGAAAATTTGTTCTTCTGTTCAGATCAATGGAGTCTTGTTTAATTGTGATAAGATGCTTGTAAGGACCAATGTCAATCTTTCTAACTTCCGAACAAATACCATAAGGATCATGAAACTCTGCTCCTCCATTGTATTCATGAGAAGTTGATGTTGACTTTTCCTTCGATGTGGTCATTCTTGTGAAAATGCTAGACAAACACCTTAGTATATCCTCAGATAATTTGTTCGGTGTACAGTCAGCTTCAGACACTCTGTCATCAGAAGAACTTGCGTGGCCCTCTTGTGCTCTTTCTTTATCAGTTAATCTCCACTCTAACTGGACAATAACAAAAATCAACTTTCCATGTCCATTGCAAGTGAAAAGATAAGTGACCGATTCAAATGAGAAAAGCAATGAACTTGAACCTGTGATTTTGAAGGGTCCCCCAAATCATGCTTCAATGGAGACTTCTTCACTGGGGTTGTGATTTTTGAAATTCTCTTCTCTGGAGAGTGCTTCTCCTTGAGAGAATTAGCACAGGAACGGTTCTCTTTTCCTCGTCCATCATCCACAAGGAAAGATGAGGAGTTCGGCTTCCTCAAAGCTTGTTTCCCATTTGCTGTGGCATCGGAGGACAAGAGCCTCCTACTTGAAGTAGTTCTTGCAAGAGGAGGTTGAAACCTTGATGAAGATGCAGCTGAAATGAATTCACCTTGTGGTAAAGACTTTGACCGCTCGTGTCTTGAGCTTTTAATCGGGCTTTGTTCAACGAACTCAACTGAATTCTCAACGTTTCTTTTGAATGATATGTAAACAGCTTCCTGATACAGTCCTTGCCTGAAATTCACAACTTGTTCTTCCAGACGCACAACCTCTTCTTCAAGAACAGCTACCTCAGCAAGAAGCTCTAATGTCTACAAGAGGCAATATATTGCAAATTGATAAGATTCAGATACAATATTTATTTCGATTTGAGATTGGATCTAACAAATTGAGTGGATTGTACTCACATTTGGAGGCAAATAAGGAGGAAGGCGAGGCAAAGCTCCAAGAGGTCTAGTGAAAGCTCTTTCTAATGCTCTATGGACATTCTCTTCATGTCTAAGCTTCTTCTTAAGCTTATCTACCTGCAAATGCAAATAGTAAAACAAACCAACTAGTCATCAATTAAGATCAAATTACCAAGAGCGCAATTAGTAAAAAATGAACCATTTTTGCATCGAACGAAATGGTTTAAAAGAGAAAAATTTGATGATTACATCTTGTAGTAATGCCATTTTCCTCTCTTTGTTGGCTCGGCGACGATTAATTGTAGATTTCTCATGCTTCAGCATTCTACCTCCTCCATGATCCTGAGTTTCCATCTTCTCCTTCTTTGCAAATTCAACATGAAAAGCAATCCAATCAGTTGTGGTTCTGAGATTGAATTGAAAGAGAAGCTATTCTTTTCTTGGGATATGTAAAGCAACCCAGCTCAGATTTGGATCAAAAGCACCAACATTTTTTTTCCCAAGTTTAGGAGGAGACTCACAATCAACAGAACAATTATAAAATATAAGAAAATCAAGATTCTCTACAAAAACAAAAAAAGAAAAAGAAAAAAGAGAATAGAATATTGCTGTAAGGATTGCCAAAACAATAAAGAAGGTAACAAAAATTCAAATTAGTTAGTAGTTTTGTAACGAAGCCATGTTTGGATGGAGAATTAGATGAGAAAAGAAAAGGGAAAGCCCATATGACCACTTTTTCAAACGAGCTTTTCCAGCTCCATAGAGTCTCATTTTCCTGAGAAACAAACAAGGCCCATTTCAAAATCTCCATCACAGAAAAGAAAAAAAGAAGCTTACTTCAACACGATTTACAGGAGCTTTCATGTTCTGAATAGCGGTACGGACTCTGGTGTTCATCTTCCTTCCGCTTACCTGAAACCCAGAAACTGCTAAAAGCAAACAATATCAATCCCACTTTTTTTTCCACAAAAAAGAAATCATGGGTTGTTGAATTGATGAAGAAACGAACCGACCCATGAGAGCTGAGATTGAGGAGAAGAGAAAAGTTGATACCTTTGAACAGAGCGGGAAAATTGAAAGCGGCGGTGGTGAGACCCAGAAACAGGAAAAGAAAATGGCAGAGAGTAGCTGTGAATGTTGTGGTTGGCTTCTTATATATATATATATATATATAATATCAGTAAATTGCAATTTTATTTATCTGGAGAGGCGTGAAAATGGGAGCTAAAGTAAATAACAAAAACACCAGAGGCTCGCAGAGGAAGAAGAAGGAGAAAACGACGAGGGTCGGGGCTTAAAAGGGTAATCCAATTCCAATCCAAGAGAGCCAAACAAGTGGTCAGCAACAATTGCCTTAAAGTAATACCAAAAAAAAACCCAGAGAGCCAACAAAATCTGAACAAAAACAACAATTTTTATGAATAAAAAAATGGAGGAGAAGACAGAAAAGATACTGGTAAGAGTGGTGCAGAGGAAGCGGACACACAATGAACACGCTCAGTGGCTTTCCTTTTATTTTCCAAACCCCCATAACCAATTTAC
>JAYMSW010005306.1:0-10150 GCA_036897725.1 Erodium texanum
CAACTGTACTACAAAATAATACATTTTTTGTTTATTTATTTGTCATGAATAATTTATTTATTTTTTAAAATTTTCATATATATTATATATCAACTATAAAAATATATATATTGAACAATTGATCGTATAATACAACATTACAGTCAGTTTTAAAAGAATATAGCTCACATGCCTTTTAATCACAAATCGGACTAAACACACGATCCCTGACGGTTAAGAGAGATAGGCTAACCCTGATGATAGGTATACGAATAATTTATTAATACAACCGCAATGAGTCACTCTGTTTAACGAGTCGGGTTGAACTAATTTTAATTAAATATTTATTTTGAAACTAAACTCCAATTGAATGTGAACTAAACTCAAGACCTGATAAACTTAGATCAATTCAACTCATTTACACTCATATATATGTTAGTACATCTTTTACAGTATAATTAAAAGTCTTTTAATGGATTGGAACACATCCTCTAACCTTAACTTCAGTATCATAAACTTTTATAAGAAAAAGATTCACTTTCTGTCCATGTTCTTTATCTTTTTTTTCTTTACTGTTTTGTTGGTAATGCTATGTTCAATGTGAGTGTCAAAAGAGCCATACTTTTAAGAACAAGCTTTTCTATCTCAGTTGAGTTTTTATATATTTTCATAGATCAAAAGAAAAAGGAACCAGAGATAAGTTCATGCAAGGCCACTAAATTTCAATCTTTTTTTCCATTGCCCTTATTAGTCTGTACTTGTTTCTGTGCATAGTCATCAGCTTCAGGATCAGATACAGAACTGGAAAGGAGATAAGAAGATACAGACTGTTAAGATCTGGACTGTAAAAGCATGGATCAAGAAAGTGATGTTGTTGCAAAAAAGGGTTTTGCTGAACTGGTTTTTGCCAAAAGCACAGTTCCATGAAGACCCTAAAGGACAATTGAATTGTGTCCCTTTACACTACTCTTTGTCAAAAGCTTTTGACAGTGAATCAGCAAGATTGAAAATAACAGAAACACTCAATGTTCAGTACAGGCTCATGAACTCTGCATGAAGATAGAGAGATCTGTGCATAGCTATGGCTTACAAGGATACGTTGTAAGTGCCCTACATAACTGCAACATTGACTAAAATGGTGTACTTTCGTGCATTATTGAGATATGAACACTAAATTTTCAACAAACACACAGGCTGAGATAGATCTTAGGTCCAAGCTCCTTCAAATAGAAGCTAAAGATTTATAATAAAATCAAGCATAAGCAGTGTTGAAGACCAATAACAATCCTCGAAGCACAAGAACTTAAAACACTCAAGTCTTCTATAGGGAAATAGGCAATAAAATAAAGGGTCATAAATAGAATATAAGTTCAAACTAAAATGAAAAGCAACAAGGACAAAACAATGTAAATGCAAGGTAAGAAAAAAAGCTACAACACAAATCTGACCTACTAAGGAGATGGATTGAGGGAGCGATGTACTGGGGCCATTACTGTTGGTCAACGCTATCAGGATGGGGACTTGTGGTAGCTGCTTCGGCCTTGGCTGTTTCATCACCCCTTCTGTTATTATTATCTTCAACACCTAGTAAATCATCCATGATGTCATCCTCGCCAACATTGATATCTTCCACATCGTCCTCATCTTCATTGTTGCCACTACCTGGTATCTTTCTAGTTTTAGGGCCATGCTCAAGCCTGTGGGTTTCTAATTCTTTGTCCATTGTTTCCTGCAAGTTCAGCATATCGTTGTTTGTGTTTCTTGGTTTCCTAGCATTTTGCCTCCTCTCCAGTTCCTTTTCGGCTTCAGCCACGTAATGCTCGGGAATGTGCTTTTGATATTCAGACAATTCCTCTCTCCTCATTGCCTTCCATTCTTGAAAAGCCTGATAAGGAAAGTTGATTGTATAAGTTGAATACGTAAAACAAAGAACGGTCTTGAGTTATTCTAACAAAACATTGGCCCACTTCTCAATAGGCCTAGAGACAGGACTACAATAAAAGAGAAGGGCCGAGGCCTGACCTGTTCTTTGCGTTGCTCAGCCAGGGTTGGGTCTTCATCCAAAGGTTTGGTGGGTAAAAAGTATATTGGAGGCTCTGCCTTAGTCCTGGAAGATAAACATTGAACAACCAATAAGAATGATTCAGAAGTGATTAACAAAGAATACTGTTATTCTACCTAGTATCCTGTAAGGCAGGAAATATTCAGTCAATTGCTTCATCACTATCATACACATGAACAGAAACTTATCTTTGTCTCAATAAAACTGTGAATATGGACACTTTTGGACCAGAAATAAAATTAACCTGCAAGAGATAAGTAACACATTTTCAATCAATTGTTTTAGGGAACTACAAACAAATTCAATTTGGCACGAGGTAGAGTATATGAGCAGGATGAACTTGGAGGATCGTGTACCTTATATAATTGCTAAGTTTCTTATGGTGCTCACTCCACCGAAGAAACAACAACTCCAATTTCTTCTCTTCTGCCTTGGCAGCAACTCTTGCCTTGAGGATCTGATCCAAAAATAAATCATTTGAAGAAAATGAATGCCTGAAGAAGCAAGCACTTTATCGTCTTACATATAAAAGACAAAAATATTAATCATATAATTAGCAACTGACCCGATCTCGCTTCCACTTTTCTGCGATTTGTTCACGCTCTTGTTGTCTCAGCCTTTCACTTTCCTCCCGTGCTCTTTGTTCAGCCTAAAGGAAATACACATTTATATGATTATGAGATTATCCACATGAGATGGTTTTGTTGGAACTCAAAAAACATTAAAAAAAAATTGTCATGAAAGGAAGTATATGAAAGTGAACCAAGATCTAGGAGATTATCACCAAATGCATGATATCAAAATCAGAAGTTCTAATTTATAGTATCATTCTCAATTTGTAGAATTCTAAACTCCAAGAGCACTGAAACATAGGTCCTATATTTTTTGGTTTCAATTGGATATAATAATGTAATTGTCTGAGAACGAGTTTAGCACAAGAAGCTGAAAAATACTTACTTTCTGCAGAGAAGTTGACCTCCGCATATATGCATCTGTCCCTGAAAGTTGCATGTCTTCTTTCCTAAATTTCTGAACAGATTTGTGTGAAGGAAACAACTCAGCAAATAATTCAATGAAGGATTTGAAAAGGAAAAAAAAAGAGTTCAACAAGCTATTGATTGCAAACGTAAATATACATGTAACACAAAAACTCAATCATATTCCATAACCAACATAGAACTGCGCCACATACCTCTAAAGTCCCCACAAGCAGCCCTAACATCCTTTTATTTCTACTGACTAAGCTTGGGTCATCATTCTTCGGTAAAACCCTTGGAACATGCTCTGTTGCAGGTGCTTCAAAATCCTGACAATGCCAACCATAAAAAGCATAAATTATTACAGTCACAAGACAACATGACTCTATAGGAGGAGAGAAGTAAAATTTACCATCTTTGCTGTTCTTTGGTTTCCGTCTCTCCTCAGCCAACCACCTTGCTGCGAATTGAATGGTCTCCTGTCACTTTGATTTGCAGCACCACTACCAACTGTTGCCTCCATCTCGGATTCTTTCACTCTCACATCCTTTGCCTGTTCAGCCTCCCCAACAATCTCTCCATCTTCCACCTTCAATTCCACGAAAATTCGAGTTAAACTAAACCCTAAAGAGATATTAGTATTACCAATCATTTAGTTGCTGCATCTGGATAGCAATGCACATGTGCAAGTTCTTTGAATACTTCTACAGTTCTATGGGCTTCATACAAAACAGCTATCAAACACATCAGCCTTCCCTTTTTCCTTGGTCGGATCTCTCAGGAAAAGAACATGGTTCAGGGTCAAGAAGCTGATCAATAAGAGTGAAAGAACAAGGATTGTTACCTTAACTACAGCTGAAGACAGTCGCCTTTTTGCAGGGGGTTGATCTTCCACATCAGCCTTATCAGCCTGAATCGATGTACCAAACCCCACATGAGAAATTATCATCTATCCACACACACTTAACTGTTTCCACTGTATCTCTTCCTCAATTAAGCCCAACAAAAATTCAAATTTAAGCACCAAATGCTCAACTCTCCATCACAGAGAATATACAGAACAGCAAAATTAACGAAAAGGAGCTTCCAAAAAAAAAGAAGAGGACATTTTAAAATTTCCATAGGTTTCCTTTTCAGTGAACCCAAACAAAACCCAATTCCAATGTTATCAATTACAGCACAAAGAGCTAACAAAACCACTCAATTAACAAAATGAACACTCTAATTTCCACAGAAAGAAAATAAAAAAGGAAAGGACTAGCGACTTACAGTTCGAACCAGACCACGCGGACGAGCTCCATTGGCGGCGAAGTTACGGGGACCGGCGGTCCCGAGCATCCCTCCACGGCGGAGACCCCGAGGATTGTTAAGCCGCTGAGTAATCTGAAACCCACATAATAAAATCAAAATCAAACACGAAATCGCAGAACAGATCCAAAATAAACGATACATCGAAAAAGAGATTGCGTGTTGTCCGTATCTGTACCTCCCATTGCTGGCGGTTTAGCTGTTCGATCTCCTTCCGGAGCTCCTCCTCGGTCTTCTCCACGGCGGTGCTTCCCATCGAGGTTGCGATGACGGTTACGACGCGACGGAGATGAGAAAGGTGGGGTTTTGGGTGAGCGAGTGATGTGTTTCTCTGTGCGATGAAGAAATAGAAAACCCTATTGATTGGATTTTAATTTTCTCTGTTTATTGCGTCAGCAATTACAAATGTCATTACTTTCTTGGGCTTTGCTTACACATTAAAATTTAATTAAATAACTAAAATGTCTCAAAAACAACGTTAAATATCATATTAATTGTTTTCTCTCAGTGGATTGAATTATAAGAGATGGTTTAAATTAAACTTACAAACTTGATTTAATGCGTCTAAATTAAAGTTCGAGTAAAAATTTAAATATAAATTATGAATTTAACGATTATGATTTAAATTACCGCTCAAATCAAATCTTCCAATTATTCCAAGAGTAATGTCTAAGAAATCATCATTAAGTTGGTACTATTTTCTTATCTTTCCATAATTTTGGGGATTTTATTGTGATCGTAGGGTTTCCCGAGATTCACATCCATACTTCATCTCCATTTTTGTTGCAACATTGCTCTCAATTGGCTGTACCTAACAGCTCTTTTCTATCTCTCTCTCTCTCTACACGCTATCGGCTTCTCTCCATCTCTGCAACTTTTTCATTCGTAGCTGGGTTTCGAGCTCCAGCTGAATAGTTTGTGGTACTGTACCATATCTGAATTCAGGTACTTTTGCTCTTAAGGTTGATTTCTATTCACTTTTGTGTTGATTTCGAGTACTGGGTACCGATTATATCTGGGTTTTGGAGGGTTCATGATTCTGGGTACCGATGAAGTCTTAGTTTCTGAGTGTTTTGATTTGCTGAATCTTGTATTGGTGTCAGGGATCTGTACAGTTGGTTGCTTTTTGTGAAGCTTTTGGTTTGCTGTAAATTTAGAATATGAAGGTAGGGACTTGCAGATATCTGAGAATCAATTATATGGATATTGGAATGTGAAACTGGGTTTTTGAGAATTTGGGTCTGGTTCATGATTGATTCTGGAGATGGTGGAAGTGTGTGATGATTGATCTTGTTTGAAGGGAAATTGTTGGGTTTCTTGATTGATTTGGCTTTGGCATCTCGATGTTGTGAGCATCTGTGAGGTTTCGTTTTGAGTATTGTTATAATGCCCTCTACCGAGAATCAAGGTTCTTCTTCGCCTTTTGCCTCATTTGGTCGCTCAATATGGGGCCAAAAGCGTGATCAAGTACACTCCATGGACTCCAATCACAGGACCGGTGCCATGGCAGCTGAGCTTGACTAATTTCAAGAACGCGTAAAAGAGCAGTTTGAAGACCTTGCAAGTGTTAGTGCTGAGGAATTGCTCTCAATTGAATGGATAAGGAAACTCCTGGATGGGTTGGTTTCCTGCCAAGAGGAGTTTCGGGTTATTCTGTTGAACCATAAAGCTCAGCTCTCAAAACCTCCTTTGGACCGTTTGACCTCAGAATTCTTCGAGAGGAGTGTAAAGGGGCTTGATATATGTAATGCAATCCGTGATGGGATAGAGAAGATTCGTTTATGGCACAAGCATTTAGAGATCGTTCTTTGTGCCTTGAGTTCTAACCAAAGGGCCATAGGAGGAGGCCAGTTCCGTCGGGCCAGAAAAGCTTTGATGGATCTGGCACTTGCAATGCTTGAAGAGAAAGATCATGGCTCAGTTTTTTCACATAGGAACCGGTCTTTTGGGAACAACAATACAAAGAAAGATCAGACTCGCTCGCCTAAGCATTCCCGTTCCCTCTCCTGGAGTGTCTCACGTTCTTGGTCAGCTGCTAAGCAACTCCAGTCCATCGCAAGCAATTTATCCCCACCACGTGCAAACGAGATTGCTGCTACAAATGGACTTGCCAACACTGTCTTCACCATGAGTTCTGCGCTCATGTTTGTTTTGTGGGCTCTTGTTGCTGCAATTCCTTGTCAGGATGGGGGTCTGAACATAAACTTTGCAATCCCAAGCCCAAGGCAGTTCTCATGGGCTGGCCCGTTTCTGTCTCTCCAAGAACGAATCATGGAGGAGTCTAAGAAGCGAGACAAGCACAACTCCAATGGCCTGCTGAAGGAGATTTATCAGATTGAGAAATGGACACGTACCATGACAGACATAGTAGATATGGTGCAGTTTCCATTAACGGGTGAAAGAAAGACAGAGGTAGAACAAGCTGTGCTGGAGTTAGGTCTGGTTTGCAGATCTTTTAAGAACGGATTGGATCCACTGGAGCGCCAAGTGAGGGAAGTGTTCTGCAAGATCATGAAATGCCGGACTGATGCTACTGAATTCCTCGAAAGGGGTGATTAATCACCCCGAGTAAGTTCATATCGAGCAACTGCTCATGATCGTCAAATGTACAAATATGCAAATGCGCTGTTACTATTTCGTATTGTATCTAAATTCTATACTACTTTCTATTGTAAAGAACTCGGTATATCTGTTATCTAAGTTGGATCTTGCAGTTTTTGTATTCTTGCTTGATATGTTCTGTTCTGTTGTCTTGTTCTTGATGGATTGATTCATAGAACTTTATGATGATTTAGGGTTTCTTGTTTGAATCAAGAACTTTTATCAAATTTACATCTATACTTGCTAGAAGCAAAGATTCACAAAGCATCACATGAACCACAAAGATGTGCACTTCTTAAGGAAACAGCTTTCATTACAGCACAATGGTTCAAAATCTCCACCTACTGGTCACAAAACATACTTAGGATCCTACTTGAGTTTATTAAGCTATTTAATACAAATGCAGTTTATGAACAGCTACCCTAACCTAGCAAGTAATTACATTATTGTTTTATAATCTTGCTATGGTTCTCCGACGTGTTGCAGATCCCCCAAACCTTGTGAAAACTTCCTGTAAAGCATTACAGTTCTGGACGGGGCATTGAAGTTCGGATTCATCTGAGAGGAAGGTGAAAAAAAATGAAACCTCCCCGTTTGAACCAGTGTTGAGCCATAATGTACAGCACCTGCCATCTCCGTTTCCAG
Organism: Erodium texanum; assembly: GCA_036897725.1. Lineage (NCBI taxonomy): Eukaryota > Viridiplantae > Streptophyta > Magnoliopsida > Geraniales > Geraniaceae > Erodium > Erodium texanum. The sequence continues at coordinate 7,573 of JAYMSW010005306.1, forward strand.
GCTCATCTGCCAACCCATGTGAGGAATTTATTGCCTTTCAATAAACCTTACCTGTCGTATTGCCTAGGGATCGGTTTGGTCAGGTCTACCTGTTTCAGGTCTCGGGTGTGACTCATTGAGCCAAAGACAGGGTGGAGAAACTGTGACTGTATGATGAATAAATGCAGATTGGTAAGACAGCTAGCGAAACAGTTCTGGGAAAGACCACATTATGAACCTCGCGAAGATGTCAGACTCAAGGAACTCAATATGAGCAGCACGTCCGATTATGGTATTCAAATTCCTGCCATAAGTGGAGGTATCAAAGTTGACATCACAGCGAATCAACACCCGGTCTGATGGGGGAGGAGCCTGTATCTGGTCTAAGCAATCACTCAGCATCTCCAGAAAAGCTTTCCTCTTTTTCGAGTAGTCCAGGATTGATGGTTGGCAGAACTCAATTCTTGCAGAATGATACGGTACATAACCATCCTGAAAGATACATAACCATGCAAAAGTAACACATTGAAGTGCCAAAAGTAATAGATTGAAATGTTTTTGTTCACGTATATGGTATCGAACTGAAAAAAATCTGGGATAGTATCAAGATTCCAAGGCTCCATCATGTCAAGAACAATAAAATTGAAATTGAGTTTCTCCCAAGTAGGGCACAAATGAGAACCATTACCTGGGGTGATGATAAGAGGACTATGTTCTTGAAGTTCTCCAGTGTCTTCTGCTGAAATAAGTAATATAATACGTGAACACATAAGTCAGATATATTTCAAATCTTCTGATGCAAAACTGGGTTTCTTTTCAAACAAAGGTACATTTATAGCACGAGGACAAAACCTCGAGGTTGAGGAGTGGAGTAGGTAAAATTAGCCCTTTTAAGTACCTTGCAAAGTTTATAGAAGAAAGTATTATAGATATCTGGATCATCTGTGAAAGTAAGCTGATGAATGCACTGTGCACCCTTAATTTTCTTCAAGAGCCACAACCCAGAGTTAAATAACGAGTTTGAACTGTACAGATACCCCAAGTGAGGGCCGGATATAGAGATATATGTATACAAGAATCTTAGGTAAGGTTCCATGATGCTCTCTGCAAAAACAATGTAATGGATTTATTACGAATTCATAAAATGGGAATACAACACGGCCACTAAAACTGTGTTACCTGCTAACGCGGATCGTATGATGATATTTCCAATGGAATGCCCAACAAAGCTAAGTTTGATACTTCTCAAGTGTGCAGATCTTGAGACCCTATCCATTTTCTTTTTAACAAAAGAAATCACCTCCTGAGCCAGCCTTTCTCCCATATCTCTGAAGTCCCCTGATGTTTTACCTTCATTAACCTCAGACATAAGGCACTCAACATTGGGATCTATCAGAAGCCACTGGTTTCGAACAAGTCTGAGATCCAGATGATGTCCCTGTTCATGATTGAGTTGTAAAGAGTAAGAGTAGTGTCCAATATCAATATAGAGCTTAAGAAAAAGCTTATCTGTGTGTAGAACACACTATTGGAAGAGAAGTACTTGCCTGAAATCCATGTACAAAAACAACAACACTTAGGATGTGATCTTTCTGTCGCGAGTTAGCTCCAGGTTTCTTGTTTACAGCCTTGAAGCTACTCCTTAACAAATGTGCATCTTTCTGGTCAAGATGCATGAAGCATGAGTTTCCACTGGCAGCACGTGTAGGAGCATTCATGGTATGTTCTACTATCACCACAGGCATTTGCAAAGGATCGCCAAATATATGCATATCTTGAATTGACCTACTGTTTATCTGTGTGAGTAATAAACAACAATTAACCTATTAGCTATGCGCAATACATTTTTAGACTTTCTAAATTTAAACCGCTACGAAGTAAATACCCAAAAATAACAATCAGCTAACCTTCATTTGCGCTATGCTTTGTCGATGAAGTTCAGCACGCATAGCTGCATTGTGGCTAGGCTGTGAATGCATAGATAAATAAATAAATAAGAAAGATTAGCTCCACCGAAACTAGCAAGATAGCAAAAAGGGATGATGCAGAGGCAGACAATAATCTTCACTGAAGGCCTAATAGACATGACTGTTTTTACATAATGATAATGAAGCAGTAATAGCATACGAGTTGATATTATTACATCATCAGTTAACCTCCGCAAACTCGAAGCTTTGCTATGCAAACCATTTTCACTATTTATATGATGTAGAGGATGCTCAGCTTTAGAGTTCCCCATCCACAATGACCATTCAACTTTGCGATCGTTGGCCCAGACATCATGCAGAAATTCCAAAATCTTTGTTCTATTTGCCCTGTAGGGAAGAAACAGTAGTTGATAAATAAAAAAAATGAATTGAAGTAAAACACAGCAGTAAAGGAGTAGGGTGATGAAAATTTAGCACACGATCAACCTTAATTATCATAGTATTCCTTCATATATAGTATAGAGAATAAGAATTTTAAAAATATGATACCTAATAATACATTATTACTCTCAGAACTTTATTAATCTTAAGTGAAATTCATCTATAACAAACTACTAAAAATCATACTGGGACGTTTTTGTATATTATTATTATTATAATAATAATAATAA
>JAYMSW010005307.1:0-10148 GCA_036897725.1 Erodium texanum
GATTCAACAGGGTAAGAGATTTAACGATTAGGGTACAGGCGGTTAATCTATATTTTTCAAATTCTAGGATACTCTGGACATCCCTAATCACATGTCTGTCAAGAGAGAAAAAAGTAATAATAATGTTTTGAAAAAGTAAGTGTTTAAAAAGTAATTTTATGAGAAATTTATTAAAATATGAATTTTAATTAGGAATAAGAAAATACTTAGATCTTGATGGAGATACTTTGTTGCTTTTGATGAATTGATGTAGATTTGGATCCCAATTTAAAAATTAATGGATTTTTAGAGATGATTCTACACGTTTTCTCTCTTATATTGCTTCTTAATTACAAAATATTTTTCAGATAATTTAAAATATATATAAATCGTCGTTAATTTTAAAGTATGAAAAAAAAATCACCATTTTTATCTATAATATTACAAAATTATATAATTTTCAGAAGAAGAAGAAAAAACAACAAAAGAAGTCGAATATTTGGGCTTTTATAAATCAAAGCTGGACTCGATAATATAGCAAAGAAGTGAGCCCAGCCCAAAGCTCAAATGAGCAACTCTAGTAATTAACAAGAAAATAGAGGGCCATACAGTAAATTCAGTAATTGGTCATATAGAGTAATGTGGAAATCAGCAAAGCTAGTAACATTCATGTAATGGCCATTCTGAGAATCGGAAGGCCTACTTTCTTGTTCCTGTTTTGCCCTCGCAACTCCAACAAATTTACCAGCCTGCCACTCCTTCGTACGAAGTTTCTCGTCACTGTGTCCTCTGCTTCTCCTTCGTCGTCGTCAATGGAAAATCCTCCAGAAGGTTACAGAAGAAATGTCGGTATCTGCCTCATCAATCCGTCGAAGAAGGTCCGTCAATCTCATCTCTATTCATAGCAATCAACGAGCTATATGTATATATGTTTTTGTGTGTAGATTTCAATTTCTGATTCGTGCGTGTTCTGATATTTGCAGATTTTCGCTGCGTCGAGGCTTGATATACCTAGCGCTTGGCAAATGCCCCAGGTGAGTTTTACTATTTTGCTGTGGATTTTCCATTTCCTTATGTTTTTCCCCTACAATATTATACTTTTTCTAATGGTTTTGAGTTAGGGTTTCTTAAATTTTCTGTTTGGTTGCTGATGAAATGGAATCAAAGATAGGCTTCACTTTTAAGTGGTTGGTAGATCTCACCCTATTTAAAGCCTGAACTCGAACAAAGTTAGTTGACTAGTGTTAAAAGATAAACTTTATAAACTAAAAGGATAGCTTGATGGTAGTGTCATGTTACAGAAATAGTATGGGTTTTTTAGCAAATCAAGTTTACTTAGGTAACAATAATGTATGGACAAAATATAGGAGAGCAACGCATTACGTGGGACGGAAAATATACTTCTCCTTTTGTTCCAAAATAAATGTCCGTGCTTGACTTTTATCTAAAATTAAAGATCGGTGGAGTTAATGTTCTGTTGCCTTGGTGATAATGATATGCATTGGCCAAGATACTAGTAACTACTAACTTGAAATGGATATGTATCTTTCATTTTGCCTCCCTCATTGAGGAACCCCGGCTTTGGGCGTTGGAGTGTGAATGTTAGTCACTCAAAGTGCAGCTCACTAGTCTTCAGTTGTTTGAGACCTCCTAAAGTTGATATTGAAATTGGATGGTGATGTATACAACTATGTTGAACAGGGTGGTATTGATGAGGGCGAAGATCCGAGAAGTGCAGCCATCAGGGAATTAAGAGAAGAGACAGGAGTTAGTTCAGCAGAAGTTGTTGCAGAGGTTTGTTTTTCTTTCTTGCATTACTGATATTTATATAATGCTTCCTTGAATCAGTTGGGCTGCATGGGAAACAAGAACTTAGATATTTCCTTTTAGAATTTGAAACCTTATGTGGATGTTAGTGCAAGACACACACATATATTTGGGATGCTTTCTTGATTGTCATGACCTTGGTACATCCAATTAGATTAGGAATGCCGATAAAAAAATGATATCATGAGGTCTCGTGGGATTGACACTCCCATACCAAACACTCTATCCTCTCCCCAACATTATAGCAGTAAAAAGACATCTTACTTTATGCACTTAAAAGTTAAATTGGATGAATTCATCATGGCTAGGATCTTAAGGTTTTAAATGTTCATGCCAATTATAGGTATATAAAGTGGATTATCATTTCAGTAGGAGGATGTTGATTTCACATTATGGTTTTAGGATTTTAGCAGTGATGCTCGTCCATTCTTTTTATATAAAAAAATTAGAAATGAACACCAGTAGTTTGATATTTGTTTGTGTCTACGGCCACAATCTTTGCAAATATTTCTTACTTGAGAGAAAATAAACAAGCCAGAAACTTTCCCATAATGCAGTTGTTACTATACGGCGTGTTATTTGTTTCTCACAGAAGCACGTCATTAGTGGACTAATCGACCTTGTTTGCTTTGTCATTTGGTTTCTCATACAGGCACCACATTGGTTGACATATGACTTCCCACCCCATGTCAGGGAAAAACTCAATCGAGAATGGGGAACCGATTGGAAAGGTCAAGCTCAGAAGTGGTAAGTATTTGGATTCCTGTAGATGAATCTAGATTCTGTATTTTTTTTATGGCTGCTACTAAGTCCTAGAAATGTTGTATCAAGTTAGATAGGCATGAAGTTTTGTAAGATGTGGTTCGAGGGCATTGGACAGAATTGCAGCTTAGAACTAGCACAACTAGGGTTGAAGTCCTCATATTTACTTTTGAAAATGAAGGTTTCTTCTCAAATTCACGGGGGAGGATAATCAGATCAACCTTCTGGGTGATGGGACAGAGAAAGCTGAATTTGGAGAGTGGGCATGGATGTCACCAGAGCAAATAATAGATCTTGTGGGTAGAGTTAGACCCTGGCTCTCAGTACTTGGTTCAAACTTACTGGCAAAGATTTATTGGTGTGATATCTAATTCATGACATCTTTTCTCATCTCCTTATGCAGGCAGTGGACTTCAAGAAACCTGTTTACAGAGAAGTTTTGACAGTTTTCGACCCTTATCTACACTAGTTTTGCTGACCTATTTGCTCTTTCGGTATTGAACATGATTCCTTATGAAATAAATACTCCATTTGTTGTAAAATAAGTGTCATAATTTGTTGAATTAGATGTTCTAAAGCAAGTGTTCAGTTTTCTTATGAGGAAATGTGGTAGTATGCATTAGATTATTGAGAATATCTTTATGTGAATTAGTAATTACCACATAACAAGTGGGAGCACATGGAGATGTGGTGTGAAAATGGAACACCCATTCCGTTCCAATAATTGCTAATTTGAAGGGGGAAAGTATGAGCTATGTTACTTATGTGTGACTAGTCAAAAGAATAAGAACTCATTGGCACTTTCTTTGAAGCCTTGGTTTTTAATATTTCTATTATAATGCTTCACTTGACGAACCACTTGAAATGCATGCATGTGTTCATAGTATTATTTGGTTGCTAAAAACTTCATATGTGGTATGTGAATTACATGTCTAAACACAGACCATACGCTAGTATTCACTGAGAAGCCTCAAAATTTACAACAACAAAATGAGAGCACTTTTTGAATCAATCTTAATCAAAATCAAAAGAATAATAATAGTATTCTTAGCGATCTTCATTAGTTTTTTTTTTTTATATAAAACCAAGATAACTTGTTCACATAAACATTATGTTGCACTCTGGTACAAAGCCATTTTCTAGTGCAACTTTTTATTTGCGCATACAAAAAACATCATTCAGACATACATGTAGTTTGTTTTCAGCACGAACATAATCAGAGGGCATGCAGGTAGGTGCGGTTCCTCAGCTACATCCTTGAAGGCAAGTGGCGGCTCAAGGACGCCTGAATCGACCCATGTGGCTCGTCCGTTGGTAAGTATACATCATCAGCAAACTGCAAAACTCAGCAACAATATCACAACTCAATCAGTAGTGTACCCTAGATTGTATCACGAGAGGGGTGAAAGGGCTTCACATACCAAGTGCACAACAATATTACAAAGTTTGGTTTAGGGCGCTTTTGTTTTAAACCAAGGGTTAGGAGAGAAATGAGATACATCATCAGTGTTAACAAGTTCAGGGGAATATTTATTGATGGGCATGGCAATGAGGTAGTCTAATAATTAGAATGGGCTCCTTCACATGCAAATAAATGAGGCATTTTGGATATATCCTAAGGCAGGAGTTCTACTTCTACCAGTGCTTTTAGCTTTAGGACTCTTAAATGACAAAAGAAAACTTTATCCAATCCCATTTGAATGATAACAATTGCAATTGCCAAGTTGGGGGAGACAAGTCGGCTAAAGAGTAACTCCTAAATTGTCAGATATCCTCTAATTCAAGAAAATATATTGCTGAAATGTAGTGCGCAAATTGAGTTTAACAAGTCAACAGACAGATAAGCGTCCCTACCTTCACCATTGATGGATTGTCCTTGCTTGAAAGATTCACGGGTAAGAAATGGATATTTGGCATTTTTAGTCTTATTGATGATACATCTGGAAACCTGAAAGCATGAAAATCAAGAATTAACACAAGGAATTGTCGAAGTAAAAGTGTGTGTGTGTGTGTGTGTGTGTGAGAGAGAGAGAGAGAGACCTATTGAGTACAGCCTTTGCCATCTGATAAAGTGTGCTTTGCACAGATGGGCTGTATACTCCCTCCTTGGGTGGACCAAAGAAAGTACCAAGGAGGGTGTTTTTCACATCCTGGTATCTTTTTGAGAAGCAAAATGGCTTTTTAGGGATGCTATGAACAGACTCAAACGGATACCTGCATTAAAAATAGCATAAAAATCAGTTTCACTCAGCATCTTTCTCAGGACATCCCTCCATGAAAAAGAAAACATACGTCCACTCTGCAGTGACTTCGGTAGCCAGCATCCTTTCTCGTGTATCAGGCAGAATTGTGTATTTGTCCCTAATGAACCCTTCAAAACCTGACTGCAAAACATGAAAGCAATGGAAAAATGAGATCATGATTCATGACCATGCAGAAAGTGAGATGTTATTTTAATGAGACTTATGAATAGTGAAAGCGAAATGCTAACCCTGGTTGTCTTCAATACAGACAATCCTTCAACACCAGACTTCAATATTAAGGAGCCGTCTTTCTTCAGCATAACCTCAGTAGTATGCTTTTCAGATCCAAGTTTAAAACCTTTAATATAAGAAATAGCAACCAAACTCAATATCACTGGCATGTTATTTCTTAGCCCCAAAACACTGTAATATTCAGACTCATTTGAACCTCCAGAAAAGAACACTGGAGTTGTTGTTACTAAGACAAGCTTTAATTAATTGGCGAAACGCTACCCACTGGCCTCAAGTTTGTTGGCACATCACCGTGATAAGATGAAGTACTACATACAAGATTAAGCATAATTGAGAACCATACCCAAGTCTCAGTCCAGTCAAAATCAAGAATGATAATGCTGGGATATTGGCGTATTGGAAAAAAAAATGAGTTGATAGATCTTTTAAACTTGAAGGATCATTGTGTGGCACACAAACACTTGATATATTTCAAGTGATTTCACAGGAACTACAAGAAGTATGGGAACCAGAGAAAAGGAAGAATATGCTTGGGAAAATTTAATTCAAAAATGAAGAAATGGAAATTTTTAACATGATAGCAGGGATTGAAGCCTCGTATGTAACAAGAAATTGGAAGAGTGATGCATAATTTATTTATATAGTTAATGTGATTGAATAAGATAAGGAGCCAGGCTTCAGAGTTTCAATTCAGTTTATAGTTGTGGGCTCAATCCAATCTCACATTCAGTTTTCAAATGACCAATAATCCTAATATTAACATACAGTCATTGATAACAACCATCAGAATGAACAATAATGTACAGAAGGTGAGAGAAGAAGCAGAAAGAGACAAATTCAGAAGAGACCATGAAATAAAGCAAAGCAAACATTTCTAAAGCACCTTATGAGGAATTCATATCATATGATTCATACACAAAAAATATTCTATATTTTCTTTCTCAAAGTTTAGATAACTAACCGTGTTCGTGTAGCTGACCGTTGACAGAAACACGCTCCCATGGCTTTTCCACTATCCTTATGGATGCAGCAGTAACCTGCATTTGTAAAGAACATGGATAGAATACTACTTGTGTTAGGAGTATGACACATTTTCATTCCTAAGGTGCATTCTTGGCCCCAAACCTTGGCAGGAACAGGTGTAATGACCGTTTAAATCATCAATAGAAAGATGAAAATGCAAAAAAGCATGGAAAACATGTATACCACAAGGCTTATCCTGAAATGTCGTGAAAAGACAACTCTTATTCTAAAAGAACAAATAAGCATATAAAATGTCTGTAATTACATATTCAAGGCGTTCCACAACGAAAAACACTGCACTTCCTAAGAGTGCACAGCTTTTGTCACTATGTGGAAAAAATCAAATCATAAATGTGCTTTACTCAATACAAGGGTTAAGGATATATTATTCAAACACAATGGTCAAGGTTAAAATTAAAACCCTCCACTTTGAGTTTCAACACTATCTCTGTTCATATTATCTCAAGCGGTAACTAAATCGATCCATAACGATCTTCTTGTTTGAACTGGTAGTGTATGTGTTTATTCTTCTTTATTTAATCTTCTAGAATCTTTGACAAAGTGGAACTAGAAGTCACCAGCATAGAGAGCCATGTTATGCCAAGTCAAGACTGAAGCCCAAACAGATCATTGAGGTATTCTACCAAAGACCAAAGTTGGAAAGTGAAATATTTGCCTCTTGTGCAGACTTTATATAATTTTCTGGATTATTATTTTTTCTCAGAAAACAGATTTGCAGACTTATGCTGCATTTCTTTCTTCTATAAGGTACCAGCTTAGGAGAAACTCTAGATCTTAAAACAAGGAAGAACTCACTCAAACCTGGAAACTGTGGTCAATCCAATCTAAGCCAAAGACATTGTAAGAGTCCATGAGCCATAGAAGAAGGGATCACGGGTCATCATGACACATGGAAAATATTGAAAAGCAAGTGGAGTAGAAAATGCAACCTGATTTGTAGGCCTAAGTATCTGCATTAGTTGTGTTCATGATCACATACATCACTTACTTGGTTTGGATTAGTTTGCTATTTTTAGTTTAGATTAGTTTACTATTTTAGTTCTGTTAGAATGTATATAAAAGCTCACCTGACATTAGAATAAAGCAGGGAATACATTTTGGCAGTACACCTGAGGTTAGAGTTCTCTCACAAAATTGAGTTCCCTGTTTTTCTTGATTTCATAGTAGGGGAAAGGAAGGACATTTGTCTCTATGATCTAAGGGGATTGAATCGGATTTCTCTCTTCAAGTACTGATAATGCTATCCCAGGCCAGGGACCATAACAGAATTAATATGATTTGTATTTAAAGACTAGTCATTGAAAGAAAAGAGGCAAGAGATCATCAAAAAGAAACCAAAAGGTATCAAGAGGTCCCTCGTTAATCTTGCTTCATAGTGAGATCTAAGAGTTCTCTCATTAATCGAGCTCTCAACCTATCTGACCTGCAAATACCCGCAACTCAATCTCATCGTAGCAGACATCCATTAAACAAAAAGTCTATAGATGGGAACCAAAAATATAAAATCATTTGAACAAGATTCTAGACACTTAGAGGACAGAACAGTGCACAAGGTCTCTACCGAGGGGGTACATATAGACTAAACCAGTCAAAATGTCCATAGATAGGAAAAGCAAATACGAATAGATTGGCTCAAGGGGGTATATTTGTATGAATCAGAACTATAGTCTAATGCTATCAGTAGACCAAACCATTCAAAAGGATGGCTCTCCAGAGACTACAAGATAGGAAAACCAAATACAAATTAATTCATTCAAAAGGTGCCTTCTGATTTCTGTTTTGTGACACACACTGATGATAAAAGCATAGGCTCAAGTAGCACACCTGCTTGTAATATGATGTAAAATGCTTAGCAAGTACTATTGCAAACTCCTCCACTGAAAGTTGCTCTGAACATTCCTTTGCTTTGACATAAACCTGTATTGCACATACTGCAGCTATTTAAAACTGAAAATGGCAAGGCATTGCAGTTTTTCTTTGTTGAGATATAAAAAGATGACTATCAAAGAATAGAAAAATTTCTTGGAAAGTAGTCACAAGCTAGCCCACACAAGCATCAAATATGACTAAAATCAGGTGCTAGTGGAACAAGATCTCAAGTTTGATTAGGTGGTGAAAGAGAAAGTTGGGTGAAGTGAATTGGGCAGAGAGATCAAAAAAACTTGGATTTACTCAAAATCGACAGATCAAGATCCAGAAATTAACTACAATTAAATAGAGCAGTGTGATCTAGTGTTCTGCCCAGCATATATAATAAGATCGGTAAGAAAGCAAAAATGAACAGAAGATTCTTCACAGAAGAGAGGATCGGAGAAACTGACAGTGTTCTTCATGGTGTCGGTGGCGACGATGTCGGAATTGTCGTCGTGGGTGTAGGAAGGGAGGCAATCGGAGAAGAGGTTGACGGCGACGCTCCACTCCACCATGAAATGGCGGCCATCTCTGGCCTTCCATACCCTAGCCACTCTCACCCTCTCCTTGCCATGCTGCTGCTCCAAAATCAACCCATCGATGTCCTTCGCCATGGTCGCTTGCTTCACTGCTTCTTCGGCTCTCTCTCACTATGTATCCGTGACTTGTCGGATCGTGGAGAAAAGATGTCCATGCTGAGTCAGAGCGCATAGCTGCTTTAGTAAGACACGCTTCCCACCACTCCCACACCATGCGCGTCTACTTCACTGTCTTCAAACACCGTCCGTCTTTCAACTTTACTCGTGTTTTAACATCAAAACTACCTTACATGCATGCAATCACCTTTATAGATTACTCACAAATATAATATTTTTTACGATCACATAATTGAGTGCTAATTTTTTCATAAACTTATATTTATAATTATGAATTTTCACTTATCATTAACAAACAAAATAAATATAAACTATATTGACAAAAAAAATATATAAACTATCAACTTTTTTCATTAGCTGACATACACAATATTTTAAGAATATATAATGGCTTGAAACTATTCATCTTTTATTATTTTTATATATTAAAAGAAGATTTCGAGAACAAAATCAAATCAAAACTGAAAAATTATAGGATAAAAATGAGTAATTATAGGATATCATAAAATCTTAAAACCATTTGACGAAAAAAATGATATTTTTTTATTATCTTATATAATTTTGACACGTAAAAATTTGTAAGGATAGTTATATATTTGTTTTCTACATAATCATATAGTCGTGAAAATTTATTATACGTTTGTAGGAATAGATAAGAGTAATTGTGTATAATTTTTTTTGAAATATAAATGTTGATAATTCTATATATCAACCAATGGATATACATGAACAACTGATGAACGAACAAGTAAAAAACCCTCTTAAAACCTAGACTTGGCAGGAGTAAATTCATGCAATCAGCTTCTTACTAAGCATAGCTCGCGTGCCGCTTACGACCAAAACTAGACCTAAATGAGAGGACCGATGACGCATTGTAGCGCACCTAAACCACACAACGTCTGATACCTAAATCAGACACCTAAACCTAACCTAACCCGATACCAAAAATCAGCCGAGATTAGTATCAAACTCCAACGAAACTAGCACCTTGGACGATTTCGTGAATTACGTCCACGCTTGCAGCAAACAACTCTTTGGAGTGGATAGCTTCCACCACTCTCAAACTAAGCGCGTGATACCAATTCTGCTGAATACCGGGGGCTACGCCATTCGAAACCTGCTCCGGAGTCCAGAGCGTATGCATGCATAGATTCATTGTAAGATTATATGGATAGAAATGCACATGACTCTTTAAAAAAAAAAATGCACATGAAGATCCGATGTTGTCAAGGATCTAAAATAACGAGTATATCAAAAGATATTATGATATAAACAATTCACTAATTCACAAAGATATTTCTTATTTAAGTTTGTTGTATTTGATCTTAAAAAAATTATTTTTAATCATCATTATTGACAATTACACAAAACAAATAAAGAGAGGAAAGCAAAGTAACATCTTAGAGTATCTACAGTGGTGGATTCTGTTGGTCGCTTCTCATGCGACTTGCATCGATTTTTGCAGAAACCACCA
>JAYMSW010005308.1:0-10148 GCA_036897725.1 Erodium texanum
TTCAAAAATTCATATATATATATATATATATATTTTCTGGTGCAAACTATGTCTTAACATGCAACCTACAAACCACTTTATATATATGCATATAACATATATTTTGAAGTATCGAAAAATATCACAAATAATAGTGAAAAGGGTTTACGGTTTCAATGTGTAGGGTTTAGGGTCCATGATTTAGGGTTTATGGTTTCATTACTCAAGGTTTAGGATTTCATTGTTCAGGGTTTATGGTTTATGGTTTTAGGGTTTAGTGTTTAAGGGTTAGGGGTTAGAGTTAGGGTTTAGGGTTTAGGGTTTAAGGGTTCAAGAATTAGGGTTTAAGGGTTCAAGAATTAAGGTTTAAGGGTTCAGGGTTTATGGTTTATGATTTATGGTGTAGGGTTTAGGGGGTAAGGTTTAGAGTTTTGAATTGTAGGGTTAGGGTTAGGGTTTAAGGTTCAAAATATATGCTATATGATTATTGCTTTGTAGAGCTCGAGAAAACAAAAATATTGGCGCTGGAACGATGTGAATCGGAGTTAAAATGAAGCGAGAATGAACAAAAGAGTAAAGATGGAAAAAAATTAAGCAATAGCATCAAATCACGACATGTGGCATTTTTGGCTTATTTGGAGTGGTTTGTAGGTTTGTATTTTAAGAGTGGTTTGCACCGCAAAGCTCCCCTATATATATATGACTGAGACTTATATGCAAACCCCTCTTGCGGGGTAAACTAGGAACCACCTTTACGTGATGGATTAACAAAATAAGTGGTTGAAATTAAACGTTGAGAAAGTTTCTAACACATACTCAACTAGTTTTTTATCTCAATGTTAAAAAGAACAAATCGTTATATGTCAATTGAAACAATAACATGCATATATGAACAATACCATAAAGCAAGAAATGATTTTGGGTACCAACTTCAATTAATGAAGCAAAAGACGGCAAGGACAAGTCATTAGGGACCTACATTTTTCCATCAACAAGGGCCTCCCTGTAATCAACTTCTGGTTAGAAAGATCGACTCAAGACACCCTCCGAGACACAGTTCTGGCCCCACATAAACTCCGGTAAGGGTGGTTGCTGAAGCTAAAAACGACCACCCACTTCCCATTTTCTAGCCTTAGCTTAGAAGTGAGTCCATGTAGGCCATTATACCTTTTTCCGGCATATGAACTCATGAGTCTATCTCAAAGCAATGACCCTTTTTTCTAAATATCACTTTCTTCCTAATTTACCATCATCATCAGTAACAATAACATCACTTCACTTGTATGGAAATGCAATCCTCACCTAACCCATATATCATCACACCAGATACATTCTTTTTATTGATCTTTCCAAAAGGGGAGAGGAAAGATATTGCTAGTGCCACAAGCCAAGTATATACTCGCTAAAAGTGGTAACTACTGAAAAAAGAAAAGAAGATTACTTTTACTATAACTATGCTTGTGTTGAATAAATGAAAATTCAAGCAATATATACTATGAACCATGGTTTTGTACAGCATCCTAAGGATTAAACTCTATGCACTCTTTTCTTGGGAAAAGATAGATTCAATATGAGAGGAAAGGGACAAACAGAAAAGTAGAAGAGGAATAAAGGTACATAAGAAAAGGGAAAGCAGCCAAGATAATAAAGGATAAGCACTCTCCATTGGAAGAGAGATTCTAAAAGCAGAGAAGATTAAAGTAGGAAAGCAAGTGGCCAATGGGAAACTAAAGAATTTGATGTAATAAAAACTTAAAAGCCAAAACTTACTTATCTGTTCAGCAAATCAAAGATGTTGAGTGAAGACCAGGATACCACCAGAAGTGTCCAATTCTTGATCACTTCAATTAGTGCAGAGTTAGCAATAATGGGTTACATCAAGCAAAAAGTTCATGCATAAAAGAACACCTCAATGTTCTATAACCTACTTAATGACTACTCTAAATATTGTTGGCATGGAAATTTTGGAGAACACTTGCAAGTCCAAGAAATTCCGTCATCTTTAAACATGAAATTTTGCTTTCATGCCAAGAAATACCATAAGTGTCTATGGTTTGCTTTTCCCCAACTGAGAGGCTCCCAATGATGATGTAATTAGCCCAAGTAAGAGCAACCCTTAATTTTCTTGACCGTTATCACAGCCCAATACGTGATCCACTGTGGACCACCCAGCAACACTAGAATTGACAGGACAAAGATCATAAAAACCATTCTTACTAAAACATGCATTAACATAATATCCCAGAGTTGGTTCCCAACTTAGTTCACTCACATTTCTGGGGAATTAGGTAAGACTAGTGTGTTCAATCTTACAAGTCCAATTCCAGCACCAGCTTAACATATAGCTTCTTTCTCTTACCAACACTTGATACAAAGAAATTGTCGTATCAAAAAAAAAACATATAGCTTATTTCATCAAAGACGCAAGTAACGTACAGTTGATTATGCCCGAAATAATCAAAGGCTTTTTACTACACAACTGATCCGGCGCATAGTAAAGATGGCCTGAATTTCCTCCAGCATGGAACCAACCATTACACATTAATTGAGTTTTCTGCTGTTTCAGTGCATGTGTAAGAACATTAAAGAAAACATTGACAAGAAACGTACAATTCAAGGTAATATAAAGGGCTGCATATTCAAGATGTTATTGATGCAAATGCATGCTACTAGTAACGATAGAATCCATCCCACCATCTTTGGTTTCAAATGTATACTATATTCTTTTAGCCATGTTTCCATTATGTATTTTGTGATAAATAATAACACGCTGTCCAAAGAGAGAACATGATGTAGTGATGACAAGGAACAAGTTTGGCAATCAATTTACTCAGATCCAACTCCTAAACAGTTCCAAAATGATTTTCTGCAAGACTACAACATAATATTTAATAAACGGATCATTTTAGGACAAAAGAACATGAAGAGTATTGCACACAAGAAAACTATTGCATATCAGAGTTGTCGACAAGATTGTATAAGGTATAAAGTTTATGGACAGTATAGCTAGTACCACCATTACTCAGATCCAACTCCTAAACAGTTCCAAAATGATTTTCTACAAGACTACACATACTGTTTTAAGGATTGAAGTACATGAATACTATGGCTGAATTATTGAAAGCTAAGACCTGCCAATAAAGCTACAGTGTGGCCACTTTAAATGCCTTTCTCTATGTAAAACTCTTGTTTACAAAAGCAGCAAGAAAATCTGAACACCTAAGGAGCCTCCATATCCAGCTCAAACTTAATCAAAGGCAAATGTGTCAATGTGGTGGAGTGAGTGACAATGTTACTGCAGGACCGTAGTAAATACTGCAACTACTAAATAAACAAGAGAACAAGTGATGGGTTTAATTGTAGAATTTCAGTGCAAGTGTCAGTTTAGAGCAACCCTCAAGGCCGCAAATTGTAGTAAGAATTAAGGAAGGGTTTATAGATGACTCTTTGACACAGGAAACAAGAAGAAAAAAAGAGTTCAATAGAGCTTGGCCTAGTGATCAAGCAAGCATGAGATTCAATGTTCAAATCCACCTAACCAGGCTTGGCATGAGTGCATTCAGTTGACATAAATGGTTAGTTTGAAAGCAAGTAATAGAAGCTCCATGAAAAACATCACATGATCACCCCCTTTTTCTCCTTTAAACACAAAAGAAGACGTTAAAGGCATGGATGCAAATGCAAATGCAAATGCAAACGCAAACATATATAGAAGTCAGAGCCTTTATTTTGAACTGGATCAGGATCAATTAAAATTGTAAATCAACAAATAAAACAGGATCAACTAATTGAACAGTATACATCAATGAACCTACTACAATGTATCAAAAACAGTGAAGCTGTCATACATAGAACACAGTAAAATGACAGCATAAATATGAAAAATAAATCAACAGAGACGAAATTCGAATGAGCACATCAACCCTAAGAACTCGCCTCAATAATTCTGGCAATGATTCGAGTCTGAGGCAAGAAGTGCGACTTGTAGGGAACGATGTTAGGATTGAGGACCTGGAATCCCATCTGCCAGGTCCAGGTAACCTGCTGGGAGGAGAGGGTGAAGTTGGAGATGAAGCGGCGGAAGAAGGTGGCGCGTGGACTGGAATTGCCGGTTTGCTAAGCCCGCGCTTGTATTATCTCAGACTGCTTTTGGAGTTTGGAATAGGCGTTCACGCACAGCACAATCCGATACAAACTATTATTTCAGAATTCCATATAATTTATGGCTATTTGGGTGCTTGAAATTTAATTAATTATTGTATTTTTGACAGCAAATATATGGACAGTCACTGATACAATTTGTAATTAATTAACATTTTTCTAAACGTGACATATGCAAAGTTGCAGTATAGGTTTTGTTATGCCGCAGAAAATCAGTGACAATATACAAGTTGCAATTGATGATTAGGGAGACAAAAGGGTAAGAACGCAATATCACTTTCATTTACCCTACATTACGACAAATTATGGTCGAAAATAAGTATTTTGTTTCGATTTCATACGAGCATGACGTTTTTATTTGGATCTAATATCCAAAGTATTTCTTTTCAAAAAAACACCTGGAATACTATTTTCAAATAAAATTAATACAGGCAACTTAGTCTAGATTGATAACTAAAATAACAATTAAGTGCACTAACATTAACATGCAGCATTTACTTACACTTGTCTGAATGAATTATAGAACGAAATAAATGGAACCGTAGCTATGTACAACAACATAACACACCATCAAAAGAATTACAGAACAAGGCAAAAGATAGAAGATTTTTGTTCTTCTGCTCAGACAATTCCAACCAAACTTGAACAGGCAAAAAAAACATGAAAGCAAAGCTAAGAGTCAGTAGGGGAATTGCTGAACAGCCCAAGAGCTTACCACGTGTCATCACACTTCATGAAGTCCGTCCAATGTCATCAATCATCATTCCCTTGAGACTCCTCGCCAGCCATATGGCGGTCTCCCTCGGGGAAACCTTATCTTTCCCGAATGGCTTCAACACTATGGCAAGTTCATCCAGTCTGTTATGCTGTAGCAAATCCGCTGACAACTCCAGTAGCCCTTCAAGTGCCTCCGCCCTCTGCCTGAAAGACTTCATGTCTAGTATTTCCTTCATTGGCGCTTCCTCTTCAGTAGGGGTAGAACTGGGCAATGGAGTTGGAGAAGAATCAGATCTTTGAACTGGAGGGGTCGGGTTTGAGTTTCTCACATCCATTTCCTTAGGGCCAGAGTCATCATTAACATCTGGTTTCAAAACCATGTCTTCCATGCAACTTGATGATTCAATGGGGTTTCTCACATCCATTTCTGTGGCAGCAGAATGATCACAAACATTTGAATTCAAAGTCAAGGCTTTGGAGCAATCCAAAGATTTACAATTCACTGGAGTGGTTGTGTTTCTCATCTCCAGTTCATCCCTGACAACATTTATCAACTTCCCCACATCCACGTTCTGAACCCCCATCTCCATTGTCTCCATCACTGGCTGCTCACTGCCAACACGGAAGCTACTGTGTTGAATAACATGTATGATATCATCAAAAGCTGGAGGATGTTGAGCAGAAGCTGGCTTCTCGATAGTTGGATTCTGCAGAATAGTTACAGGTTCTGGCTGCAAAGTTTTTTGGGTTGATGATGTTGGGGAGGTAATGGAAGGTATAGAAACTGCTGCTGCTGAAGATGATAGAAGTTCTCTGACGGTGAACTTGTCATCCCCACCTGATGTGGATGTAAGATTTGAGCGCTCTGTATCTGATCTACTACCAGGCCTGCTTACAGGGTTATCGTCCTTGCAAACAATTATGTCCTCAGGATGTGCACTTGGGAGATGAAGAGCTACACTCGAACTCACTTTATCGTTACCTGCAACAATATACTGGGTATCCGGGATAGACTTGGAGTTTCCATCAGATGACCCTAAAGATCTATTACTGCAACCCTGGTGCTCCCCCAGCATATTTTCAGATACCTCAGGGTGCAAATGTGGACACGATTCTGTATTTTCTATGGCTGTGGCTCTCTCATGATTGGTAAGTATCTGGTCCATCATATCAATGAAAGGAGTTGTTGCATCATCACATAGCTCAAATCCTTGAATAGACACTGATGACGAGACTGAATTGCTGCTATCTGTCTGCATGCCCTTGGAAGCCACTGGTAGAGTTCTTGCAGGTTCTTGTATAATCTCACGGGGTACATAGTGACCATTGGGAACTTTATGAGAAGGTGTTCTCTCAGACACCTGAGTCATCTCACTTGGACCTATCTTTATGTCATTACTTGCTGCATTTGGAACATCAATCCCAATTTGTCTCAACCGTCCAGAAAAAGATCGTCGAGGCATATTAGAAGGAGGTGTTCTTTGCCTTGGTTTTGCAGGAGTTCCATCTTCAACTTGTTTTACAGTACCAGATGGAGGAACCCCGTCATGCCTGGGTTTAGTCTTAGGCAAGGAGTCAATGACGGGCATCTGAATGGATAATATTTCATTCAGTATATGTTTGAAATGGAAATAATCAACATTAGTTAAAATAAACTTTACCTGATGCTTTGGAGGATATGATACTGGAACCCGTTTTGCAGAGTCAAAAATAGCCTTTGCTGGCCCAACTGCTGGTGAGTCTGCATTTGATTTGAGCCCGGGAGAAATAACGCTGGGTTTGGGTATTTTAGAGGGTACTTCAACATAAGTTCTTTGGGATGATACACCACCACTCCTTGTCCGGTTGCTTCTCATCGGGGAACTGTTTTCTCTGACTTTTCCTTCTTTCAGAGCCATCATAATGTTCCTAATAGTTTTTGGTTGCTTTGATTCAACATTGGATCCCTGCTCAGCATGAGAGGGCCTCATCACGTCTTGTTCATCCATTTTGCCACTGCAAATGTAGGGGGCATGTTCTTCCTCAGTTGGAAAGCGCTGCTCAAAGCCATCTTCCTCATCAACAGAAGCTAAATCTGCGTCAGTCGCTTTATGATTACAGTTTGCTGTGTTTGATGTTACATTTTTCTCGCTGAAATGTAAACTATCTTTGTCACTGCTTGAACTATTGCTGTTTTGACTTTCAGCCATATTTCTCCGATAATTTCGAGAGCTAGAAATAGGCTTCTCTGGAGAACACGATATAATGAAAGATGGATGATACTGTTCAACATAAGGCTGCAAATAAGGGTGCTTCAAAATCTCGGATGCCTGGCCATAGAGAAATACACATTACTCAGATGAAGCTAAGCTCGCAAAGAAATCGCACAAGTTGATAAGAGTACTCCAGGGAAAGACTTACACTTGGTCGATGCTCAGGGTTCTTTCTTAGCATGCCCTTAATAACGGTTTTCCTGTGTTCATAACATAAGAAAATGAACTTCCAAGCTATGTACGAGTACAAGGTAAAGCAATAAGTTGAGGATTGGCTGATAAAAAAAAAATAAGCTGAGGGTTGCAGAAACAGAAAACCAGAATTACAAACCCTGACTACTCTTAAGTATTGGAAGCTTTTATTTTTTCTGACTTAAGTATCGTAAGGCTTTCTATTTGAAGGAATAAGTATTTGAACTACAACCCTGCAAAAAATGTGTATCCCTGGCTATATATTCTACCCTTTGGTTCACTCAGTGAACATGGACAGCTAGAAAGTTGCCAGAGAGCAAAAAGTAAACAAAAACGAAGGTTCTGGTGATAGACCTAAACCACACCTGTACTATATCAAAGACTCTCTCACTCTCAGGTATTCTGTCCTAGAACCCCTAGTTTGACCTTCATATACTTGGTTTACCTAAAAGAGCAGAAGTGAAAATGCTAATTTGAGCAAACCACAGAGCCAGTAAATGGATAGGTTCAAGTTCTTTCAAGAGGGGGAAAGATCAAGTTCAGAAATCATTACTGTGAAAATAACATGCATAAGTACAGCAAAATGAAACTTACAAAGCTGGAGAGTAGCAGGAAGGCAGAGGACCCATTGAGGAACGGTTGATCTTACTAATTAATCCTGCCATATCCTGAAAGCAAATGTACATATCAGCATAAACATCCAATAAAAATGTATAGTTGCCAAGTAAAAGTTGGAAGATTTATATTTAGATACAGGTAGTGCTGGCATAAAGAATTTTTTTTTACATATAGCCTTCATAAAAAACATAGAATACACTACTCATCAACTTGCCAATTTCCAAAAACTTAAAGAAGTGTCAGACGGTAACACAGTAGAAAAACATAAAGCAAGTCACCACTTCTTAAAT
Organism: Erodium texanum; assembly: GCA_036897725.1. Lineage (NCBI taxonomy): Eukaryota > Viridiplantae > Streptophyta > Magnoliopsida > Geraniales > Geraniaceae > Erodium > Erodium texanum. Next base: position 8,210 of record JAYMSW010005308.1, read on the forward strand.
TTTATCTGATTCATCCAAAAGTAAGTGTCAAAATTATCTAAGTTAAGAAAAAATGGAAATAGAGAGCCATAAGATATCATACGAAAGCTTTGAAAGCAGGGCGATGAGCAGCCATCTCATACACACAGCATCCTGGTCAACAAAGAATAATCATGGTTGTTTACTTGATCAGAATATATGGTTACACATGGACCCAAATTATAGCTTTAACTAATATGTTAAACTGTAAGAAAATACATACCTAAAGACCAAATATCAGACTTGAAGCCGTAAGGAATGTCTGCAAGCAGTTCAGGGCACATATAATTGGGAGTTCCAACTACCTGCAAACAAAAATACAAACAGCCATGAGCGCGCCAAATCATGGCAATACAAATGGTCTTGGCCCTTATTTCCTTTGAATGTGTAGTAGGAAATACTAAAAATGAGATAGGAAGGTAGAATAAGATATGTGCTCAATTATCCTCCAATATGTACATACACACAGGTATATGTGAGCATGCGCGCATGAGAATGTTCTTACCATTCTCATGAACATAGAATGAGAAGACATTGTTTATCATTCAAGATGTGTACAGCATCACACTGGATGTAAAACAGAAAATCCAGTCGTGTTTAATGTTTATGTTTGTGCCAGTTTAAGACAATTAGATGTAGTACACATTGTAATGATGCAACTTTTGGCTAGTAGAGTCGCAAACATATGTGGCAGCCAATGCTATCACTTAAGTACATATTTGACAACCAGAACGGGCCATAATGTACTAGTCATGAGTCTTGGAAGTAAAGTTTGCCATTGATATCATGCTATATTTCTGTTCAAAGAATACTATTGTGCAATCAGTTAGAAGGAAACATTCTCTTTCTGTTTTCTTTTAGGGAAATGAATATAGGTAATGCATAGAACATACTGATGAAGCCAAGTCATCTGCCTTCAATGTTTTAGCAAGTCCAAAATCACCTGAACATAAAGAGAGAAACAAAAATATTTGGGATGTCATCACATGAAACCAAAGGCATAGAGCATCAATAACAAAATTCAATCAGTGTAAAATGCATCTTAACTCAATAAATAAAAAATACCTAGTCGAACATCCTGCTCTTTTGTAAGGAAGATATTGGAACACTGCCAAGAGAGAGGACAAAACAAATAAGTCCACAATTTTCATATACATACTTTCAAGTCAAGATATCTATATACATACTTTCAAGTCCCGATGCAAGACATAGTTTGAATGCAGATACTCCACAGCAAGTAACAGTTGCGCAAACCACTTGCACAATTTCTGTGATGTAATCACAATTTCAAAGATTGGCATTAGTCATAATCCCATAGATTGAGCTCCAAAATAGGCATCTTGCATAAAGAGAGAGAAAAAACAGGCACCTCCTCTGGGAAATACACTCCATTCGACTTTTTCATCAACTCGGCCCTGACAAAGAATCATGCATCAAGAATGTGAAAAAGAAAGGTGCCCAGAAGTACATTATGCATCATACTCAAACCACCATAAACCAAGTTTATTGCATTTGTTTGAAACTCACATGTCTCCTCCTTCACAATATCCCGTGACAATACAAACATAGCACCCCTACATCCAGAGTAAACATTTCCTATTTCAGCACGACTTCGACAGACCCCAAACAGAAAATTGACACTTGAGGAACCAAAAAAGCTGAGGCCCTTACCTTCTCAACCCAAGCTTCCTTGAATTCGACAATGAAAGGATGTTGGATTCGAGCAATAAGAGCCATCTGTAAACCAAAAGGAACCAATTAAAAAAAAAACACCATAAATACATAAATGGACAAAAAAAAAATTCAGAACTACAAAAGCAAAGTCAAATCAGAAGTATCAGTAATTGAACTTCACCTCCTGGTGAGCAGATCTCCGGCACCGTTCCGTCGGCCTCGCCAGCCGGATCTTCTTCAGCACGTA
>JAYMSW010005309.1:0-10148 GCA_036897725.1 Erodium texanum
CAGTGCATGTAGCAACTCTCTCAACCCTGAAGCACAAACGTCCCATTTCTCTCACCGCATCGCCGGAAGTGAAGAACAGGAGGCCAAGAACGATAATTACGGCAGAGAAATTGAGGCTCTTCATGGTGTTCTTGAAGCAACAGTGATGTCGATTTGATTACGGAGATGATTAAAATGCCTATTTATAGGCTTCTGAGAACACATGGTGTGGACTCAATCTGAGTGGGATGAGGAGATTGAATCTTTTGTTTGTGGGACATTACTTCACAGTACCGATAACCTTGTACCTTGATCTTTTTACCCTCAAAATAAAGGTGTGTGGGCGCTCACTCGGAGACCCATTTAATGATTTTGGGTTTAAAAGATATGTATCGTCATAATCATACGTCAACAAACTAAAATCCTTCATCATTTAGTATTATCTCGAGATTTTTGTTAATTAGTTTGAGTTTATACTTTATACCTTGTTATATCTTCGTCACTTCCACTCCACCATCTACACCCCCAAAAGAATTTCTTTTGTTTCTATACAACCCACTTTCTATTTTGGGTTTTTATTATTTGGGATGGCTATTTTGAGTAATCTGTATCTTGGGCTTCCTTTAAATAGGGTAAGGTAGCTTTTGCTTTATTGATGTCATTTAAACGAGTTTTTTGGGCTCGTAAAGGCCCACCAACTCTATATTGGGCTCGTAAAGGTCCAATGTAAAAGAAGTCAACCATCGCGAGTAAAACAGTTAGTTGATAGCAATGACCAAACAGAAGGAAGAGTTCTAGAGAGTTCCAGTGAAGTACAAAACTAACGGCCAAGTTGGACATCCAACGACAACCATTCACTAGAAGCTTCTGAGTAAATCAGGACCGTCCGATTCCTTCGTCAATTCTTATACAACGACGCAAACCTAATCGCATTTCAGTGTTCTCTCATCTCCTTATCCTAAACCCGCTCTAAACCCTATCGCTTCCTCTTCGGTAAGCTCTCCGATTTCACCTCACTTCCTGTTTGTTTCAGTGGAAAATCTGTTTGCATTGTCAACTGTTTCTTCTCGTTCGAGAAGTTTCGACGCGTTGTGCTGCAGATGGATTTTTTTTTTTTTTCTGTAATGGAATTGGCTTGAAATTGAATATAACCTTTGTTTTGAAGTCATGCTCTGTTTGGATGGTAGTTTTGATGTAAAGTTTTTTTTTAATTGTTTAAAAGTGTAGTTTTAGTTTGTGTTTTCTGGTTATTTCCGCCAGAGATTGTAATTATCAATTGAGTGTTTGTATGTGGTATTAATTTAGCAAGGATTCAGAGGGTAACAAGGTTACCCCTAATTGTTTTGGTTTATTGTCAGTTTTTGAGATTTTTATGTGTTTTTGATGAGAAAGAGGTGATATTAATAACTTCCATTTTGAATGGATAATCTTATCTTGATATATATATTTTGTGTAGAATAGTTTATGTGTGCAAGTTTTGCTTTTGAATGAATTTGATGGTCTGTGTGCTGGAAGTGGTTCTATGTAGTTCAAGCTCATTGAATTTTGACCCCATGCAAAGTACTGGCCCTACTGGTTTAGTGGCTGCTCCCAGTAATGATATGGCCCTGTTCCCCACAGTGGCTTTCCGAGTCATATGATTTGGTTTATGTATACATAATTTAATTAACATTTATGGAATGTGAACTAATCACAATGTTCTGTTCTTAAGTCGTGGTTGATTGAATCTGTTGGGACTATCTCTTTCAGATATAATGATTGTGGAGGCCCTTTTGTAATTGTTCCTTTGCTTCTCTGTGGAATAACTGAGACCACCTAATGTTTTATGCTATCAGGTTTGAAGGTATAAATGGCATCTTTCACTGCAATGTCATCTGTTGCTGGCTCCTTGGTTGTTCCCAGCGCTTTATTGGATAAGCAGCTTGGAGCATCATCAAATAAATTGTCATCTTTTGCTTCCACATCCGCAAACTCATTTGGCAGGAGACAGAATGTGGTTCTACGCAAAACACGCACACCTAAGATTTGTGCGGCAAAGGATCTGTATTTCAACAAAGATGGGTCAGCTATTAAGAAGCTCCAAGTGAGTTCTAGGACTGAGATATTGTTGATTATTTGTCTTTATTATTTTTTACTTTCTTTGCACTGTCTTCTCATAAGAGACTTTCTAACTTTTCCCTTTTTTGCAGAGTGGTGTGAACAAGCTTGCAGATCTAGTTGGCGTCACTCTAGGTCCGAAGGGCAGGAATGTAGTTTTAGAGAGCAAGTATGGCTCACCAAAAATTGTTAATGATGGTGTGACCGTGGCCAAAGAGGTAAGCTTGCCTCTATCGGTCGTTCGAGTAAATTGATTTCATCATAAAGTTGATGGAGGCCACACCTATCTTTTCGTTTTTATCTTTGGCTTTGATTGGTTTTTATGTATTCTAGGTTGAATTGGAAGATCCAGTTGAGAACATTGGTGCCAAGTTAGTGCGGCAAGCAGCTGCTAAGACTAATGACCTAGCTGGTGACGGAACAACAACATCTGTTGTTCTTGCACAAGGTCTTATAGCTGAAGGTGTCAAGGTGTGTGTTCATTCTAGTGGTTGTACTATTCTTCATGATTGTCCACCATACCAAAAGTACATAATTGACTGTGTTAAATGGTTTAGGTGGTGGCAGCTGGGGCAAACCCTGTTCTTATCACACGGGGTATCGAGAAGACAGTGAAAGCATTGGTAACCGAGCTTAAATTGATGTCAAAAGAGGTAAAGAGAAAATTATCTTTGAAGTGTTAATATGATTGATATGTGTTAATTATGATTAGACATTCCTCTGGAGATCTGACCAGAGTTGAATGGAATAACAGGTTGAGGACAGTGAACTAGCAGATGTTGCAGCTGTTAGTGCAGGAAATAACAATGAAGTTGGATCCATGATAGCTGAAGCTATGAGTAAAGTTGGTAGGAAGGGTGTGGTGACCCTTGAGGAGGGCAAGAGTGCTGAAAACAACCTTTATGTTGTTGAAGGGATGCAGTTTGATCGTGGGTATATCTCACCTTACTTTGTCACTGACAGTGAAAAGATGGCTGTTGAATTTGAGAATTGCAAGGTACTTTTTACATTATGTTTATTTGGCCTCCGCAGCTTGCCCTGTCATCCCATATGCTAACCAATCTTCTTAATTTATGCAGCTTCTTCTTGTTGATAAGAAGATAACAAATGCAAGGGATCTTGTCAATGTTTTGGAGGAAGCCATTAGAGGTGGATACCCCATTGTTCTCATTGCCGAAGACATTGAGCAGGAAGCCTTGGCAACTCTAGTTGTGAACAAGCTTAGAGGGTCCTTAAAGATCGCAGCACTTAAAGCTCCTGGCTTTGGGGAGCGCAAGAGCCAATACCTTGATGATATTGCCATTCTAACTGGAGGTAATTTAAGTTCTATTTTTTTTCTTTACATTGAGCAGCACCATGACATTTCTTTTTGGTTGGGACTACTTTTTTGTCAATGGTTTTTTTTTTTAATTTATTTATTTCTGCGTTCCACTTAATTGTGCCTGAGAGATTGCTGTGAATTGGTTTGTAGCAACTGTAATCCGAGAAGAGATCGGACTCAGTCTAGACAAAGCTGATAAGGAGGTCCTAGGCCATGCTGCCAAGGTAGTGCTTACCAAGGATTCAACCACGATTGTTGGTGATGGCAGCACTCAGGAAGCAGTCAACAAGAGAGTTGCACAGATCAAAAATCTTATTGAGGTTTGAACTTGTCTCTCAGTGCATTGGTTACTGTTTGTAGTATTTTAAAATTTCTGGGTTGAGTTATCGTTTTATTTTAATTATATGCAGATTGCTGAGCAAGACTATGAGAGAGAGAAACTGAATGAAAGGATTGCAAAACTGTCGGGTGGTGTTGCAGTGATACAGGTATCAATTTTTCTTAAATTTGTTTTGTGGTATTCGTGTCATTTAGAAAAATAAGTCTCATGTACCTCATATTTTGTTTCATCTGAAGGTTGGAGCCCAAACTGAGACAGAGCTAAAGGAAAAGAAGCTGAGAGTTGAAGATGCTCTTAATGCAACCAAGGTAATGTATTTATGGTACTCACTTTGCTTGTCAACTGACTCAAGGCAACCAAGCACTAGAGGCTAACGACTTGAATGATTTACAGGCTGCTGTTGAAGAGGGTATTGTGGTTGGTGGTGGATGTGCCTTGCTCAGATTAGCAGCAAAGGTAGATGCTATTAAAGAAAAGCTTGAGAATGACGAAGAGAAGGTAAAAATGATATATTGTTTAAGTTTCATTCTCTTACTTCATTCATTGTTGGATTGCCATTGATGAAGAATAATACCATTTGACTTGTCATGTCTTCTATGGCTTTCTGAATTATGGTATCTTGGCTTGAATTATTTATATTGCAGGTTGGAGCTGACATTGTTAAAAGATCTCTGAGCTATCCTTTGAAACTGATTGCAAAGAATGCTGGGGTTAATGGTAGTGTGGTCAGTGAGAAGGTAATCTCATCTTCTGTGATGTGTTATAGTCTGTCTTGTTTTTAGTATATACTGTTTGTGATTTTAAATTTTGCAAATGGTTGTTTGTGTTAGGTTCTCTCAAATGACAGCCCGAAATTTGGATACAATGCCGCAACTGGAAAGTACGAAGATTTAATGGCTGCGGGAATTATAGACCCAACCAAGGTTAGTTTGATCAACGAGTAGAAGTAACTTGTATTTTTTTCTTATTACCAGAATGCATATATTACTGATTCCTGAACTGAACTTTACCTTTATGGTCTGTGCTGTGAAATAAGAACATCATTGAAAAATAGGATCTGCTCTATTTTCATTGTGAAACGTACTGTCATTTCAATATATTATATCATCATTATCTTGATTCAGGTGGTGAGATGTTGCCTGGAGCATGATGCTTCAGTAGCAAAAACTTTCCTGATGTCAGACTGTGTGGTGGTTGAGATCAAGGAGCCTGAGCCAGTGGTTGCCGGCAACCCAATGGACAATTCAGGTTTTTAGTTGTGTTATTAAGGTGGTGTTGTTTCTAATTTTCATCTCTCCAAGTCTTGCATATAATTTCCTGCTTTCTTCTTCCTCAGGCTATGGCTACTAATGATCTGGGATCCTGCAGAATAGCGGAAAACATCACACTGGCAAGAGGAAGATAGTTATGAGCTTTGGTTTTGTAGATTTAATTGTTGGTGTTTGCTAAGAGATAATAGCTTAGAGCTTGATTACACTTGCAGTTCAATGTTAAACTGCAGTGATTTTGAACTTGGAATCCACTTTGTGCCGTTCTTCTTTTAAGTAGTGGTAACTGAATTATTGGTGGCACAAATAAATATAAATAAATTAAGTTTTATTCATGTGATGTGTGAACTCTGATGAGCATGTATGTTTCTTTTTCTTAAATCAATTCAATTTTTCACTTAGTCAAGAACAATTACAGACAAGGAGATCTCCAGCTTGGTACATTTTGGTGAGCAACAAATATTGTGAAGTATAATTTGAGGTTCCTCTCAAAATCTTGAGTACAGCTATAAATACAAATCATCATACAAGAGAAAATGCATATTCCAGTCTCAGATACTTTACAAGCTCGACTTTTTATCCGATTCCTGGAAGTTAATTAACGGCTCTATTTCTTGTTGAAGCCGAACAAAGACTTAATGGCATTGATGGCATTCTCGTTGATGAATGATTCATCAAACCTTTTCAGAAGAGGGTCAAATTGCTCAGATGCTCTTAAATTGGCCAGATCAGGATCCGTCCGGATTCTCTGTTGCAGAAGAAACAATTTTAGATGCTTACATTTAAACCCGATATGTTTGTCATTTTTTATGTTCTTTTTTACCTTGAAGTCTTCAAAACCTGATTGCAACGCATCCTCAAGCGCAGAGAGCCCGGCTTGAATCTGTCATAAAAAATGAATAAAATCTAGGAGTTGAGACATATAAATGGGATTGTGAGATTCTTAAGTTGGTAACTATAAATTCTAAAAGTTTCTAACCTGGTTAAGCTTAGAGTAACAACAAGCGACATTGTAGCTTGCCACTGAAGCTTCATTAAAATCGGGTTTGGATCCCAACACCGATTCAAATTTCTCCAATGCATCCTCATATTTGCCAGTCCTTTATCAATTAACCCATGAAAAAAAAAAGTGAATTCAACCAGTTCTCAATGAATATAAGACTTTTGGACTGCCCTAATAGATGATAATATAACATAGAAAATGAACGTACTCCAAAATGTTAATAGATTCCTATTTGCTTCACAATAATGAGAAGAAAATTTATGGGAAGTCAAATTTTAGACAAAGGCCACCAAAAAGAAATATGAAATAATGATGGCACATACTTGTATAGCTGCAACCCTTCACGGAGGTCTCTTTCCCTAGTCTCTTTCTGCTCCTTTTTCCGCATATAATTTTGCATCTGAAAGAGAGTACAAGTTATAGATATTAAACTTTTGATGAAATTGCATGAAAAAAAAAAGAGCTGCAAAAGTAACTGTTGATCAATATGATTTACTATGTTGTGTAGAATAAGCTTACTTGGATTTCTCTGACTTTGTCGCTAACTATACCAGAGTTCCTCTCAGCCCTAATGATCTCCCTTTCAGTTAATTCACCCCCGGTTTCGATTTTTCCTGCCAAAATGTACAAAAGAAAGGAATATTCAAAGCTAGAAATATGATAGCAAAACTCGAAAGGCATGAAGTTAAATAAGCTCCTACTGGTCCTTGCTTTCTTGAGGATATTTATAAGGTAAATGGCAAGAAGAAGAGCAGAACCAACCATATCTCTTCTGCATTTTCATAAGTAAAGGTCCGATTCTCTGCCGAATTGTGTACATTGTCCTCCCATACTCTGCAGCAGGCCATATCTCTGTCCCAAACACTGCACTGAATACAATATATGCCAACTTCATCACATCCTCAACCAAAAACTCCTCCAAAATTGCGAGAAGAATGCACAACTTAATCTTAAGAACTAAGGTATATAAACACAGATACTACACAACCCCATGAAAGGCATCTTAACAACAACATTAAAAACAACCGAATCACCTAAAGTTACAAACAACATAGCTGAGGACTATTCATAGAGTGGAATATCTAGCAAGCTACTCATAAATACACACTAAGCCACTCATTAATCCTAGATACTTCCACAGTAATTAAGACCATAATGAAGATATACCAATTGTTCATCATGAGTCTTGTACTAGAATTTTCTCAGTCATCATGTAATCATCATAGCACCTACAGCTTAAACCAGCATGGGTTCAATAATCAATATAGTCCCTGTGAATCCAACCTCATAGTCATACATCTTGAGCAATGCACATTCCTTGTTCCATTAAAAGATGGGTATATGAGAAATTACACATCATGTGTAATGTAATTTAGGAAACATGAGAACTTTCCCAATATCCCATCCTTGATCATATTATGCATACAATTACTTGATTAGCTAACAATAACAGCAACCAAAACATTTCCCAAATTCCAATCACTAGATAAGCTAAGTGGGTGCTTAAATTGTCTGAAGACATTAAAACTAAGAATGAAAAATCTTATATAAAGGAGAAACTAATTAAGAAAAAACACAGACAAGTAGCAAATAAATAAGAATGAAACCTGGTGGCAAGCACTTTGTCACCAACAGTGAACATCTTGGTCTTGTCAGCATTACTACCAGGCGCAATCGCATCAATGTAAGTCCCGCCGTCCCGTCCCTTGAAAAACCTGAGCCCGTACGGCTGCTCGACTTCCACCTCGTACTCTTCGAACAGCTCCGGCTCCGAGGGCTCGGTTTCCGACGCATTGGCGACGAAAGGCGACGGCTTTATCAAGTGGGTGCTGCAGAAAGACAGTGAAGTAAGAGGAGAAGAGGCGCCGAGGAAGGAGAAGGTGTTGGAGTGTTTGGGTTGAGGAAACAGAGAAACGGGTGGATTGAGCTTGCACTGGACAGTTCTGGGCAATGAGGGAGAGGAGTAGAGAGATGGGTGGGTGCTGGGCGAGAGAGGCATGGCTTCTTCGATCAAAGAGGTGAGAGAAATGAAGATTTGGAGAAGATGAAGAAGAGGAGAGGCCTGGAAATGGATTAGAAGCTACATGACTAGTGGCTCTGAATCACAGTACAGAATTTTGCCACGTGTATTTCTAATTATTTAAAAATTTCATATCTTTTTATTAAAGTTGTCATTTGCACCAGAAAATAAATATTATTATTAAGAAATCACAACATGTATTATCAACTAATTTTCAAAATAAAAACATTTCTTGTCATATAAACTCAATCTGAATTGGCACGAAAGAAATAGGCATATCCAACTGAAAATCCGAATCTTAAAACAATGTCCCATCTAAATGGATCAATGGTGATAGGTAACATTTCACAAACATAAAATTGAATATCAACAAGTATCTTTATGAAAATTTGGAAGGGGATATTATATTATCATCGACAAACCTAATTTCCTTGTGAAATTGAAGAAATCCCAAAGAGCCTGACTACTGTAGTTGAGCCAGTATCAATGTTGTTGAACCAATTACCTCTGGCAGAGTTTGCATTGCTAACTGAACCACACCAAAAACTAGTGTATCTTCTGAGGGATATCTTAACTAAATGAATCCGGTAATAGAAAGGTTTATAATTACTCACTCATCCTACTACTGGTCTAAGAAACAACACAATAGCAAGAAGAAATTGTAGGTTCTAAGCTACTAAGAGCAAGAAAAGATACCAAATCACTGCTCATAATAAAATAAGGAAACTAAAACTTCAGTTGCAATTCTCAAATAAAGATCCCTTCCAAGAGAATTATGGTATGTAATAAACGGCCTAGCTTCTGCAAAATCACAGCATAATTTTGAAAGGGTACTCTTATTATGGAACAGATCGAGGGAGCAGTGGAGCACAACAATTTAATGATAGGAAATTTAAGTTTTTTATATGTTACCCAAAAAAATCTAAACATTTTTGCAGTCAGGTCAGCATTCATGAATTATTAAGACCAAAAGAATCTCCAAGTAAGATATTAGTAGAAATTATGCACATAGGATGAACGATAGCTTAACAATCATGAACCAAATTATTCAATGGAATGTTGATTAGAAATTTTGGAAGAGTGAATATGCCAACAAGGCTTCAGCGAATTGACAGAGACGATACAATGGCATTACCTTGTTAACCTCTCATATATATTCTTGATTTGATGGTGATCTCTTTTTTGCTATCAAGAAATGAGATCTTCAAACTATGCTATGACTTTGCATATTCAATCTTTATTTGCAGGTTCATGTACATAGATTTTTAAGCAGAACCGACGTCATCAAGTAAACTGATACTGTTTATTTAATTTCTTAATATATACTTTTTCATGGATTTGATTCAGCTGAGTTGTGAGTTCATATCAGAGTACAATGTTCATGGTGATAGCTGTTTATTACAGCAATATTGTTGTATGATGAGTGATGTCACCTTTAGTGTTTTTACAGGTTGTGGGTTGGAATTCCAGAAAATAGGATATATTGGATATTTAAAATTGTAAATATTGTGTTTATTTATTTTCCCTCCTTAAATTGATGTCAACATATAGCTGCTAGAATTCCAGAAAATAGGATATGGTTGGATATACATGAACGGGTTCGGGAGGGGCTATCCTCTTCAAGTATATACAATGAGTTGAGATTTAGCTTTTGGTTCAGGCTTGATATATTAAAGTTAAAAGATTAATACAAATACTAATCAGTTATAATAAACCTTGTGTTGTGTTATTTGCTTGTTTTCCGTTTATTGCTCTACTTTCGCATAATCATGAGTCTAACAAATCCATTATAACAATAAAGTTTTTTTCCCTAAGGGCAAGGCTAACTGTGGTGTTAGCCGGTGCTAACACTGGCGTTAGCCTGTCAGCAGCGATGTTGGCTCCGCGATATCAGCTGTTGGTTCTATTGCAGAGCTAGCAGCGTTGCTTCTTCTGTCACCGCTGTCCGGCACGCGAACCAAGTTCAGCGCAGCAGACGAGATGACGACCAGGCCACGTGGCAGTGCCCCCTTCGCGCTGACTGGTCAACGACGCCCGGTCAACGCTGACCGAACTTGTTGCCTTTTTTATTTATTACAATTTTGACCCTATTGACACACGCAATAACGGTTTTGTCCCTA
>JAYMSW010005310.1:0-10148 GCA_036897725.1 Erodium texanum
CCGGGTGTGGAGCATGACTACGGCTCGGCTCGTTCCCAAGAGCGCGGCTAGGAGGCTCGGTTCACATGACGGTGGTCTGGAGTACGTCGTGTGTGTCAACGGGCACTTGCACGGGACATGCTGGCTCGTCCCGTTGTCGTCGGATGAAGAGAATGTTGATGACATGAACGGTGATGAGGACGACGATGCAAGCGACGGTGGAGATGGCGAGTACCGAGGGCTACATTCAACGGCAACAAATGGAAGTACTAGTGATCCCGTGAGGTCGACAGGAGAAGATATTGTTGGGAATGAGCCGGCAGATGATTAATTGGATTCGGTGTCCGTCCGCATGTGTTGGTAGGATTTTGTTCCTCTGCGGTGAAGCGCATGTCCATATATCTATGCCATGAGCACCGGTTGCTACTACTACTTGATGGCTCACTTTTGAAATTGTACTTGTATTTTGACTATTGGCATAGGAAACGGTGCCGTTTTGACCATTCCCGTAGAGATGATGTGTACTTTTTTCCGACATAGAATTTATCTCTTGTTTTTGTTCAGCAATAATGCATATCTACGTGGATATATGTGGCCAAATTATTGTTGCAATTTCCCTTAATGCATGAAAAAGTGTGGATGTTTAGACTATCATGATATTTGTAAATTTGTATATAAGACAATTATCTTAACTGGCATTTATACGTAAGATCAATTGCATTATTTGTTAAATTTGATTGTGTTTTATCAAATAAGAAAAATATCATATTTATTATGACACAATAAGAAATATGGTATGGTATATAAGTTAAAACCCGCAAGACAAGAGCGAAGAAAATGCTAGCAAGCAATATGGAAGCAGCGATTGGCAGCAGAGGCAGGGGCAATTTGGTAATAAAATGAAATTGGAAACACGTGTATTTTTGTGACATTCACATCGTTTTAATTATTATTTTGTTTCGGACAATCTTGTAATGAGGCACGGCCTATTTGCTTTTACTGTTTTGTTGTCATCGATTCCGTTCTTTTTGCCGCCATCTCACGGAAATTAACTGCCACTCTTCATGGATTTCGATCTCTCAATCTCTCTTCATCATCTTCTTCTTCCCCAATTCTTTTTGTTCATTGGGTTTTCTCGATTTCGCCCAATCAACTCAACACTCACTGACTGTCTCACTCACACACACTACAGGCAAAGTTTTGGGTTTTTCGTTTCTGTCTTGTTTGGTGTGGAGGAAAATTTCTGGGTCTACATTTTGCTTGGTTTGGCCTAATTTCTGTTTCTCAATCTTGTACTGCTTAATGGGTTATATATAGTTTTTACATTCCGTTCCTAATTTAGTTTGATCTCTGTCTACAATGAAGATATGGGTGTGTATATTTTTGTTGCATCTGGGTATGCTTTGAGTTTATAGATTTGGGACAATGAGTTTAGAAATATAGATGCGGCTTGTTTTGGGGAAGGTAGGGTTTCCTGATACGCACATTTTGTTTTCCCCCAAATTTATCATAATCATCATCTCACCCATCGTGAGTGTATGAAATTGTAATTAAAATGGTATTAAGATCACTGTACCATGATAAAAATGGAAACCCTAGAAGAGGAGATGAGGAGGTATTTATATGGAAACTGGGCTGGTTGTGAGAATTATAGATGTTTCTGTTTTTGATTGGCAATTGTCATCGCATTTTGGTAATCATTATTGCTTGATATACTATAGGAATCAAGTGATATTCTACAAGAATATAAAATGGCGGGGCTTCAAGATATGATGGTTTCAGCAGCTATTAATCTTCTGAGTGCACTTGCATTCCTGATGGCCTTTGCCATGTTAAGACTACAACCAGTCAACGATAGAGTTTACTTCCCGAAATGGTACCTCAAGGGAATAAGGAACAGCCCAACCTACTCTGGAGGACAAGTAAACAAATTCGTCAACTTTGACTGCAGCACATACATTAAGTTTTGGAAATGGATGCCTGCAGCTTTGAGAATGCCAGAGCCCGAGCTCATTGATCATGCTGGGATTGACTCTGCTGTGTACATTCGCATATATCTTCTTGGGTTAGAGTCTTTTCTTTCCTTTCTCTCTGATAATTTATTGCAAAAAGTTCACACATTGCATTTTACATGACATATTCATAGACTAATTTGAATCCACTCATATATGCAGCTTGAAAATATTTGTTCCACTAACCATGCTTGCTCTTATGGTTTTGGTGCCTATAAATTGGACCGCGAAAGCTTTGGAAAAGCTTAAGGATGTAGAATTCAGTGATGTTGACAAGCTCTCCATATCTAATGTGGAAGCCGGATCTATGAGGTCAGAAAATTTAAGATTGAGATCGTCTATTTGATAGGAATATTGAATACTATCTTTTATTGCCTTGAGAAGTCCAATTAGGGCAAACGCCATACTTCTGTTGGGCTTAAATACTTTGAGCAAGTCATCCTTCTATCCTCTTTCAGGTTTTTGGCACATGTAATTATGTCGTATGTCTTCTTATTTTGGTCAACATATGTGTTATACATGGAATACAAGACGGTAACTACCTTGAGGCTGCGATATTTAGCAGCTGAAAAGAGACGGCCCGATCAATTCACTGTATGTACATAATCTGCTTTAAGTGCTTGATTATCTCATTGAGATCATGATGTTGTTTTTCATTTGTTCTGTATCAAAAGCTATGAAGCCTACCATCATGATTTTGTTATAAATAATACTTATTTCACTTTGTTGCCTAAAAGCTCCCATCTTCTTCAGGTTCTTGTAAAAAATGTCCCTCCAGATCCTGATGAGTCTACCAGTGAACATGTGGATCATTTCTTTTGTGTGAATCATCCTGATCATTATCTCCTTCATCAGGTACAGGAAAAAACAAAAATGAAAATGCTGTTCTAGAGCTAACTGAGTTTGTGAATAATATAATAAACAATGTTTCTATTTTACTTTTTTGTAGTGTATTTTTTTCAGTCTTACATAGGCTTCATTTTTAACCTATAGGCTGTATATAATGCAAACAAACTTGCTTCATTGGTTGAAAACAAGAAGAGTTTCAAGAACTGGCTAACCTACTACAAAAACAAATATGAAAGATATCCAAGCACAAGGCCATTGACAAGGGTATATATATCTTAATTGGATTTTCACATTTCGGTTCTGTTTCATTCTGAAAGAGATTTTTTTTAGGGTTTATTCTAGGTAGCTTTAGCGCATAACTATCCACAACTTTAAAACATTTTCTGACAAAAGAGTTGTCTGCAATTTTTTGAAAGTTTAGGAAGTTGTGTGTAAAAGTTTGAAGTTGAGGATAGTTATAGTACACAATAGCTATATGCAATTAACCAAATATTTTATAGTTGTTTGATGCGTATCATTCAGTATTCCTCAATGACTCACAATTCTCTATGTATAGACGGGTTTTTGGGGTCTTGTGGGATCTCAAGTGGACGCAATTGACTACTATACTGCTGAGATTGAGAGGATATGTGCAGAAGTAAGTTCTATTTCTACACTTAAATGTACGAAATACCATTCAAATATATAAGAGTAGTTGTTTAGTTATCAAGCATGACAATGCTACATTGATGCAGGAAGAGAAAGAAAGAGAAAAGGTCATTAGCAATCCAAACTGTATAATTCCTGCAGCCTTTGTTTCGTTCAGAACCAGATGGGGCGCGGCTGTGTGTGCACAAACTCAGCAATCAAGTAACCCCACTCTTTGGCTCACAGAATGGGCCCCCGAACCTCGTGATGTTTGTTGGGAGAATCTCTCAATACCTTATGTGGAACTCACTATCAGGGGATTGCTAATGGCTGTTGCTCTATTCTTTCTTACCTTTTTCTTCATGATTCCCATAGCATTTGTTCAGTCTCTCGCCAACATTGAGGGAATTGAGAGAGTTTTTCCTTTCTTGAAGTCCATCATAGAAAAGTAGATACCTTCTCTTCTGCTCAATACTTGATGATTTTCTTTCAGCATTCCTCCTAGGATTAATTATAGAACTATACCTTTTTTTTCGCACATAACTATCCCTTACTTTAAAACATTATTTACAATTATCTAAACCTTCAAAATACTGCAGACAACTCTTTTTCACCAAAAAATGAGGAAAATATCCTTGACTCTAATCTCAAAAATACTATTTTTTTCTTCTTCTTAATACTTTAATCTTTTAAGTAGTCTTGTTACATATAATCAAACTGTTTGGGTGGTTATGAAATCTTTGTTGAGATTAGGGTCAAGGACATTTTCGTCATTTTTGGTAAAAAGAGCTATCTGCAATTTTTTGAAAGTTTAGGTAGCTGTAGATAACATTTTAAAGTTGAGGATAGTTATGTGCCAAAGACGTATGTATAATGCAATTAACCCTTCCCATTTATGTCATCTTTTAATTTCAAAACATGTAATAATGTTGGGAACACTATTGCTGCAGAGATGGTGTTAAGTCTGTGGTTCAAGGATTTCTTCCGGGCATTGCATTGAAGTTATTCCTAATTATTCTTCCAACTATTCTTATGATGATGTCAAAAATAGAAGGGTACCCGTCACTATCAGCCTTGGATAGAAGATCAGCTTCCAAGTATCATTTGTTCCTACTTGTCAATGTATTTTTTGGCAGTATTGCTGCAGGAACAGCATTTCAGCAGCTTCATACTGTTGTCAATAAGCCTCCAACAGAGTATGTTGCAATTTCCTAATAATGATTTGTCCTGAAACTCAGTAACCATTGATGTTATTCATGTGCTGGTCTTGTAGGCTTCCGAAGATTATTGGTGTGTCCATTCCTATGAAAGCCACTTTCTTCATTACTTATATAATGGTTGATGGATGGAGTGGAATTGCTGCAGAGATTCTCAGATTGGCTCCTCTGATTATATTCCACCTAAAGAACGCGTTCTTGGTGAAGACAGACCAGGATAGGGAGCAAGCAATGGATCCTGGTAGCTTGGACTTTCCTACATATGAACCTCGAATACAGCTCTACTTCTTGATGGGTTTTGTGTATGCTGTTGTCACACCCATTTTACTTCCCTTCATTGTTGTCTTCTTCGCCTTCTCCTATCTGGTTTTCAGGCATCAGGTAGCACTATATCAAACCGTAAGACCTCTGTTTTTGTCACAGCCATGATCTGGTCCTCATTTCATTAGTTGCTTGTTGTTCAAAGGTGATCAATGTGTATGACCAGAAGTACGAAAGTGGGGCAACTTTTTGGCCAGATGTGCAGAGGAGAATTGTTATTGGTATGATAATATCTCAACTTCTCCTTATCGGTCTGTTCAGCACCAAAGGCGCATCATATTCAACACCAGTACTCATTGCACAACCCATCTATATGATCTGGTTTCATGTGTTCTGCAAGGGGCGATTCGAATCAGCATTCGTGAAATTTCCTCTACAGGTTAGTCATGCTTTTTCATATCAGTAAGCTTGTCCAACTGATCAAGTACTTAAATTTGGGTTCAAGCCATGCTTGCAACCTTAACTTTGATTCGAGGAAAGATCAAGGAGGAACATCTATGATGACCCTTTAGTGATATGATACAAACTGTACTGGTACTAGTGCTTGACATGACAATCATGTTTCAGGATGCAATGGTTAAGGATACTGTGGAAAAGGCTAAGGAACCGAAGCTGAACTTGAGAGTGTATCTTCAGGATGCTTATGTGCACCCGGTGTTCAAGGGCAGTGGGATGAGCAAACCAATGGTTGATGAGGAAGAGAGCAATCCGCTTGTTCCTACCAGGAGGTCTTATGTCAGTAGCAGATATGTTTCGGACAATGAGGTTGCTCCTGGAACATGATGTTCTTGTCTGTTTTTTTTTAGCTTCTTTTAGGCATGTCTGAGAGTCTGTTTCCCAAGGAAGAATGTGTTTCTTCATAATCAACTTCCAAGTTTTTGTTTGAGACCTTTTGGTACAATTGTAGATTTATGTCTAATGATTTCATTTTCATCATTACATTGTTTTTATAAAAATATCCCTTCTGGTGCACAAGACTAGTGATCCACCAAACACTTGAGACAACAAAATATAAGTTTAAGACCACAACCCATCACGATTTAAAGATTAAGCTACCAACATGCAAAAAGTCAATAATACAAGTTCTTTTTTGCCAATACCCTTTTTTCCTAACAAGTAACTAGGAACCTGCGGCTGTAGCAAGACAAGTCCTCGGATAACCTCATGTGGGAGGCTATTCAGAATTGGGAGGGGTGGTGGAGTGTGGTTGGGGAAAGGTCTGCTAATATGAGGCAGCCTAGCAGGGGCAGATTTAACCCTGTTCTCTGATAAAGAGGAGCATGGGGTGGGATTAATTTGGAGGAACCACCTTGGAGATGTGGAGGGTATTTGTAGCTTGGTGTTTCCGGGTTTGGTGAGCCCGAAGATAGCGGAGGCTATTGGGGTGAGAGAGGCTCTGAAGTGGGCTAGAGTGAAGGGCCGGAGGAATGCCGTAGTTGAGTCGGATTGCCTTGTGGTGGTGAATGCTGTTCGCAATTCAGCTCCTCTCTTCTCTCCGTTGGGTTTGGTTTTAAAGGACTAAATTGAGTTGTTAGGGCAGCTTCAAAATGTGCCTTTAGAGTTTGCGCAGTATTGCGAGATTAGCCCATTCTTTGTCTGATCTTGGGGGATTGGCATAGTGTTGCCTGAGCCTCTTGGTTGTATTCTTGTTTCGGATGTTAGCTAATGAAGTTGTTCCTTTTCAAAAAAAAAAAACTAGCATTATAAGGTTTCAAAGAAGTCATAAAAATGGCGGATCCACACTAATAACTCCAAATTTATATCAATTGTAGGCACAACATACAACTTTTTTCATCTGCAATCTCTAAAACTAATCTCTCTCTATCTCTGACACAGTGGCAGTATGACTACCATTGCAAATTAACAGCAAGTTCAAGCACAGCTTCTACTAGCCTTATAGCTTGTTTTTTCTCCTGCTGCTTCAACCTGCGCGCAACAGATTCGGGGTCAAACCCCTGTGCATTTGCGGCTTTGCTTTGCTCAGTCCGAACCTCTTCCAATAATTCAGTAACCTCTGTGACAAAATCTCCCCTAAACAGAGTATCATCCTCATAATCATCGTCAAGAGGTGGTCGTATTGGTCCTTCATGCTGATGCAATGAAATAGTTAGCCATTGCAATACAACTAAACAGAATGTGTGACATTTCGTACATAGTTCAAATTAATAGGGCCCACATGTGAGTTTGAGTCCCACATCATATAAATGTGAGATAAATGAAAGGTTGATTTAACTTTGGACCTATGACTTGATAGCCTAGTCTTTTGGGTCGAGTGTAATGTCCAATTTGTATGTCATGGGCTTCCTTGTTGGTGCCCCACTTTGGTAAGGCCCAGTTCTCCCCGACTAATCATATCACATCATAAACCGCTGGTTTACCATGTCACAAGTATATAAAACATTTGCAGCATACCTTATCAATGTCAAACCCAGGTGGAACAAAAATGCTAAATGGGTCCTCCCTTGGAAAGGTTTCAACCATGCGCTTCTTGCATTCCTTCCGCCATTCATCATCATTAAACCCGTCATGCATGATCAAAAGATCATTGAGCAGTCTCATGGCAGGAGAAGCCTCTCGTTTCAAAATCTCGGTCTAAAGAGTTTCGAGGGAATATTAGATCTTTGTCAATTTTTTTATAACAAAGCAAAGGAGAAGAAACAAACTATTGAGTAATATTGACAAGATTTTGTGAGTTGTTGAGAATCATATCATTAGACAGCCTTACTCTATGTCTTAAATAAAAATCTCAAGTAGTTAGTGTTTCAACAATGAAGAACTATGTGTACCTCAACCCTCCTGTATAAGAGATCAAGACTTCTGGTAGCATCTTTTTCTTCCTGAAAGAGAGATTTGAAGACAAGACATAATCAATCTATTCCAAGATTGATGTCAAAATAAGAAGGAATATGCCAAGAAATTGCAAGAATGCTAACACTCTCAACTCACATCACGGCGGGCAAGATCAAGGCGATTCCAAATAACCATAAGAACAAGTTCAGTTAGTTCTCCTTTTTCTGCAGCTTCCTCAATTTTCTGCAATAATGAAGTTAAGAAGTCACCATTTCCAGCCATTTGTTGCCTAATATTTACCCATAAGCTAAGAATTACCTCTTCTATTTCTTCTTCAGCTCTAAGAAGGCTTGAAACCAATATCCTTGCTTTTCTGACATCTTCTTCTGGAAATCCTTTCAACCGCAAACCGATTTCCCGGTATTGTGCAACCTTTCTTTCTTCTTCTTCATCTTCCTCTTGACGTAGGCGCTCAAATTCCTTTGTCTTTTCACGCTGTCTAGCTTGCCATTCCTAACATAGAGAAAGGTTAATGCCATTGTTTGATATAAATATCACAAAATTATCTTAGCTAGGATTCAACTTGGATCCAGGTTTCATTATCCTATAATATCTTCACCCCGAACATAAGTCGTGCATGCATCTTTCATCAAACCGAATGAGCTGATACATCAAAATCAATTATGAATTATGCTAGTTACAAGAATGTATCATGGATAAGAAAAGATCTAATGCAGTAAAACTTATCAAATGGATTCCTGACAAACTAACACTCACTACAACTACATATCTTTTGCTGGTTCAGTCTCTCAGCACTCCAAATTCAACTTCCAAATTCAATCCAACAGTCACGAGCTCATTACTTAAAAAACTTCAAAATGAAACCCAGCACACTAACACAGTCCATTTGAGGGACTCCTTTTCCAACAAGTATACAAAACAAACAATCAAACACCAAATTATATCATTTATAGCAAGAAGTTCACAAATCAATGGGGAATCAGTACCCAATAGCAAAGAGACCCACTTGAGAAAACCCAAAACCCCAAACACCCATGTAGAAGAAGCTGAAAGAAGCAATAAAACTTGGAGAAGAAGAAGAAAAATACAGAGAGAGAGAGAGACATACATCATCGTAATCCTCCTTGGGAAGCCCCTCTATAAGGGGCTCTTGGTCCTTGGTCGTGCACCTCCTCACAACTGGTCAAGGTACAGAAAATGAAAGAAGAAATCAATGAAAACACTCAATTTAAGAGGAAAAAAAATAGCGGAAGGGTATGCTCCAACAGTGATGAGGAACAAAACAAACCAGGTGAGTAGTTGGTGCTGAAAGGGGAAGAGGTAAATAAGCATAAAGGGATAGGGAACCTCGCAATTGCAAGGCTAGAAGAAAAAGATGGAGTGGCTGTGACGATGCTCGGCGCCCATGTCTGCCTCAGGGTCGGCACCTTCACCATAGCTTCCATTATCGATCTCCTCTAAAACCTCCCACAACAGAGAGAGAGAAGTTTAAGAGTGTTATTTCTTTCCTTCTGAGCATTGTCCATTATTTTTTTTGTTAAACCCCACTTATCCCTTGTCTTCTAAAAATTCATAAACATACGGTTTTTTTACAAATCTATTTTTAACTATCGACTTATTTATATAATTATGGTAAAAAGAAATTTAAGATTTATTTGTTATAAATCTGTTGATTTTACTATAAAATACTCAAATTACTCTTGCATATTAAAAAAAACAAATAAAAATTAGTTAAATTTTTTTTAAAAAATACAAATAAAATACATGTTGTAAAATTTTATAATATGAAGAGTATTTGTGTTTAAGTTCATTTTAATTTTTGAACCTGAGTTCTAATTTCTATGATTTTTGAAAGTTCTGTAAATAAAGATTTTCTAAAAATACATTTTGAGTTTATTTTAATTTTAAATACAAGTTTTTGTAAAATAAAAAAAAAATGAGACGCACGGGATTCCTCTGGCACCGCCCGGGATCTAGCACCGACTTCTTCTCCGTCCGGCCTAATGTTCCTCTGCCGACGTCGATTCTCCGTCGATCTGGTTCCGAGACCTAACACCAGCGTCTTCTTCCTCACCCTTCTCTGAACCCAAAAATGGTGATCTTAACCTCCGCAGCTGTTGCTCTGCTTCCGTCGAGCTCGGAGCTTAAGCCTTCGGTATTTGAGCAGCCCAGAAGCTTTATTGTCACCTGTAGAAGAAAACCTAAGAAGAAGTACCAATCTCTTATACCTGTAAGTTCTGTTTCTCGATCTGTCCTTCGAAGGAGAAAAATGGGTTCATCTTGTTTCTGTCTGATTTCGGGGGAGATTACTGAAATTGACTTATGGGTTTTG
>JAYMSW010005311.1:0-10147 GCA_036897725.1 Erodium texanum
TGGAGTAGGCGATAACCTTTTAAGATGTGGCCAACGATTGGAAGAAGGGAAGACAACCAAAAGGTCAAAGCATGCACTCGATATATTCCTCTCTCTGGTCTAACTTGATGACAACATGACAAATGAGTGAACTAAAAGAAAGAGAGAAGAAGCGGGGTGGCATGATCCCATATCCGCATGATCGCGGTGATACCATATCCTTTGCAAAGAAATCCTCACCCTTCTAAATAGGTGGCATTCCTTCTAAATAGGAGTTCTTTAACGCCAACAGGTATGAGATCGCTCTTGGACTACATGAGAACCACAAAAAGATTCTTAACGGCGCTATTGGTCCCATTACTGATCGAGATGCCACATAGAGTTGGGAAGGCAATGTTGGGGCAAAGAGAGAACTTGAAAGAGAAGGAAAAAGAAAGGGAGGTGCATTCCCATGACTACCATACCTACCATGCCAGGCAAGTCACAAGATTAGCTCTTTCGTTCACTTACCTCTGGTAGAAAGCACAAAAGTGTTCTTTGTGATTCGTATGCATCTTCCTGCTGGATCTATCGATTGAACTCTTTCCTGCTCAGTTCGTACATTCTTTTGTGATTGCGAGGGCCTGCCTACATAGTCGAGTCTTTGATTGGCACGTCTTCCGCTATATAAACCTTCACCATGCACTTCTCTTGGGCGGTTAGGAGAGTCATGCTAAAATGGACTATCTCGCTTTTAATAAGTAGGGAGCTTAACGCCCTATCGGATAAGAACAACCAGGTGAAGAAGCAAGCAAGATTAGCACTTGTTTTTATCCGATCCGGCTGGCTAGTTCGTGGCTTGGTCTTCCCGGGGACACTCTCGGACCTTTCGGGTTAAGTTAGTGTTCAATGAGCCAATACCCACTAAGTGCCCTTCCAACCAACAAGGCAACACGAAAGCGGGGGAGCGCTTCGCATTACATCAGTCTTTCCCCCTTCTTTCCACTTTATAGCTTGACTTTACACTAGCTTGCTATCTTACTGAGCGCATTCCTTTAGGGAGGCTCTTTGGCGGATTCTACTTTTTCAAGTTAGAGGCGTCAACAATCCCTCTTTTTAAAGCTACTTCTTTCCCATCATACTTCGTAACCTCGGTTGAGCCCTTTCATCCTTTCATCCCCTTTTAATAGATAGTGGGTAAGGGGGAAGGGGGAACGGTTTAGCAACGAAAGAATTTATTTCATTACTTAGTGTACGATCATTAAGAACCGAACCTAGTAGGGGGTTTGTTTGACAACGACTTCATTCCTTATTCCCTTATTCGTCGTTCAGGGTTTGGCAACAAAGGGACTCCTTTTCCGAGTAAGGGTAGCCTGCCTATTAAGAAAATGCCTTTATTAATGATCTTCTTCGACTAAGGTTGCCAACAAAGCCTAGCGAACAAAGAAGAATTCACTCTCACTCTCGGTCATAGGGCACCCGGGGGTCTTCTGGACAATTCCTCAAAAAGATAATGAAGACGCGCGCGGACGTCCTGCCCTGACATAAGGCTACCCCTATTAGCCCTTAGCAGATCGAGCGAAGGTTCAAGGAGAGGTTTATATACTTGCCCGGTGTAGGTGATCCGTGGATGCACCCTCATTGTTGAGAAAACCTTCAATCTTCATTTAAGATAAAAACCCTGAAATCGAAAAACTATTTATTATCCCCTGATTCCCTAGCTCCGACCCGGAGGAACTATCTTGAACCCTTATTCCACTCGTTGGACTCCTTTGTCTCTTTCTTCTCTACTTTTTTGGCTGCTTTCTTTCATATGGGTGTAAGGTTCCTAATGTTCTAACTCAGAAAGTATAGTCGTTCTCTCTTCCCGACCCTATCTTATATAGTATAGGCAAGCCGCTTTTTCTGTTCATTGGATTGATAGCTTTTCCCTATCCCTCCCGAGTTTAGTTGTATATAAACCTCTCCTTTCAGTCGAGTCACTTCGTACCTCTCCCCAACCGCTGTCATGTCCCGCTACGCTAGTTCTACTGTGCTTTCCTTCCTTGGCCTAAGAAATAAGGCTAGTCACTTCCCTTATTCATAGGGGCATTTCTATCGAGTAGTCACTCTTTCTGTACTGACTCGGAAATCAACCCGATGGTCAATCTTTCCCTGGCTTGAGAGGTTTCATTTCAGGTTAAGCAGGGGATCAAGACTCTAATGCTTTCATTCCTTCAGCTTCATATAGGTGAATCATTGGTTCTTTTCCTCTCTTTCCAGACGTCTCATCCCTTTCTTCTGATCCGATTCCTTTAGGATAGACCTCAGCTTAGCTTCAATCTATTCATTCGTTTTGATAGGCATCTCCCTCAACCATTCTCTTGTTCTATCTTGAGCAAAATCCGCCCTAAGGCCTCGCTTTAGGCTGTTGTTAAGAGATGGGGGATCGCCCAAAGGTCTAGCGATCAAAGAATAAAAAAGGCTTTCATTTAGGAGTGAACCCGATCGAGATCAGATGATGCAAGGATCGGCTTTGATCAACGGCAATTCGCCTCTTTCGGGATCTTCTATGACTCTATTAGCTTATTTCTTCCAACGGAGGTCACTTCGCTCGCCTAAGAAGGAGCTGTGGCACTTTTTGGATCAATTGCTGAGGAGCAGACGATCTTGGCTTAGAGAAATGCGCCTTTTAGCTTGTTATCGCTTTTTAGGTTCTTGCTCTGGTTTCAGGGAATCCCTTACCCAGTTCCATATGGGGATGAATCCAATCCTATCCTAGGGCATTCACCTTTCTGGGAAGCCGGTCCCTTTACATAGCCATAATAGGCAGTTTTTTCGAAGTAGCTGCAATTGAATCGGCTGGTCTAGAATCAGCTGCTAGAGAATAGGCCGCTAGGGATTTGCTAACACCAGTGTTCTGTTTGCAATTGAATGCGTATCAGCTGTGATTGAATCAGTAAGCGCGGCAGATCTTATCTATCAAAAATGACCCTCATTCGATCTCAGATGGGATGAATACAAAGGAAGTCAGTTTCATTTGGACGATGCCATATTCCTTATTAGATTAGATGTCACTTTCTTTAGTTTAGCAGCTCCGGTATCGGTAGCATTCACAGCTGATTCTTGAACTAATAACCATAAAGCAGAGACAGAGAGAGGAATGAGTACCACAGACGGGCTACTAAGGCAGAGAGAGGCTACTTTCTAACAACCATGTTAGCAAGCCTCAATTACATCGACCCTTTCTTTTTTTCTTTAAAACCCTATTGCCATCTTATTTTCCGAATCTAAATCAAACTAGTATCCACCTTCCTCCTTTGCCGGTATCCTACGATCTATTGACTAAGTCATTTCACACTAAGCACTGAGAACATGGGCCCGTCCCTATAATAATAATGGGCTACTGCCTTTACCTAGGATTCTTTCCCTCACATCCTACTCTTCATTATAGAAGGTTCTTTCCAATCCTTTTCAAACTCTTAGTATGGAATCCGCTTCATTCAATGCCAGCATCTCTCTCAGCAGCAAGAAGATCAACTGCATTGCCAAGCTCCAACTCTTTAGCTTTTGCTAGTCTCCCCTGGCCAATTCCCTTTAAAGGTGGAGTAAGGAAGGGCTGGCACTTTTATAACCCGGCCTTAGAAGGTGCTTTTGAGCTAAAATCCTTATTTGACTAAGCTTGAATTAGCTTGATTTAACTGCTTTTGAAACTGAAATGTGCCGGGATGGCAGCAAACCCCGGCTTGTTGTTCGCAGCCCCAAACCACCCTCCTCTTTTGGAAGGGCAAAAAGAGAGAGGTTCTCGAGTCATTCTATCTCTTTACTTAAGAAAAAGACGTACTTTCTATCACCCTCTCATCTACAGGCATTGATAGCAGCAATCCGAGCGGGTTGTAGGCCCTAAAAAGGAACCTGGCCTGGCTCTTCCCATCATTCCCGAACTGCCCCCTTTGACCATTGAAGTGAAGGAAGGACCCATTATTATGTTAGGGAGTGCGCTTTGTCTTTCTTATAGCTTTCTGTCAGAGCTGTCAAGCTTAAGGGAGTTCGCTATGTATCTAGTCTAGTACACGAACATATCAATTCAATTAGATGTGGGTGCCATTCAACTAGAATCCAATTTACTAGAAAAAGGATAAAGTTCGTTTCAATCGAATGCGGAAAACTCATCATAAAGGTGGTGATCACTAATGCTTTTAGTTGGAGTTGGCTTCCCTTACTCCTTTTAGTCGAGTTATTTCATCCCTACCCAACTTACTTTAATATAGGTGGCTAGTCACTCTTGGCCAACTTCCTCTCTATTTATGTTAGGCGAGTGGAATAAAGGCTCTCTTAGTAAACAACCGATTGAAATAAGAAAAATATATGACCTTCCCATAGAAGATAAGGCGACACCTCATGCTTGTAGCTTCTCTTCTTGCTACTCGCTACTAATAAAGAAATTGCGTGATAGTTGAGAAAATTATCCCGTTCTCCCCACTCAATCAGTGAGCAAGTCACTCATCATCAACCGGCTGGCAATGAAGAATGAAATATTCCTACTCTTTTCCTAAGCCTAAGAAGGTGTAGAAGTTTATACTGGGTTGAGAAATGAATTGGAAATCCCTTCGTATTACGCTAGTATGCCTTACTATAGTATTTTCTCTTGACTTGACTTTTTGTTCTGAGGGTACATACAGGAAGATAGTTTGAAATCGCTTATGGGGATTGATTTCAAAGTCTATTAGACGATGACGATGGTATGACATACTACAGGCCTTAGACAAGAGTCAACCTTAGTTAGGGTATGGAATAAATCTCTTCAATCTATGGCCCAATTATTATTGTTGGGCTGAAAGTATGTCTGCAGGGTTATTGATTAAGAGGAAGCAATCAATGGCAATTTGACTCTTTCTTTGAAATGTCCTTTTTCGGTCATCCTTCCCTCAATTCTTGCATTCCCCTAATAGGTAAAGTGAAGTGAGACTGGATATATCATTTTTCTCGACTCCTTGCTACAATCACTCTCAACTAACACTCCATTCTCTCTTTCCAGGCGGTTAGCTCAAGATAGGAAGATAAAGAAAAGATGAAATCAATTGTGAAGGACTACCATCTCCAACTAAAGGCTTAACCTTCTCTAGAATGTTACTGATAGGGATTATTTTGTTTGAAAGACTCAAGTCAAGCCTATACTGTCTATCCACCTTTCCCATTTGTTGAAGACTGGAATAAAAGGAAGAAACCTGATTCTCTAATCGGGAAACATCTTTTGGCAAGCTACCATAAGACGGACGTAATAACATTACGGATAAACCCATCAACACCAATACATCCTTTTTTTTGGCATCACTTCTTAAACAAGCTCCATCCTTTATAGAATTGATCATAGAATAAGCACTATCCCTTGCTAAACCAAAGGAGATAAGAATCTGGGGAAAGCAAAGCAAGCCAATCCATGTTTCACTATCCCTGAAGCTGCTATTTTGTTTAGAGCTAAAAAGAAAAACTAGGCTTACTATTCAAGGTTGCTTGCTTCCTCTCAATTACTTTTGTGAGCTTACTCCCGGCACTAAACTAAAGCCTGTTCTAAAACTCTCTTTCCTCCTTTTATTCAAAGAAAATACTCCTTCCGAGTTGTCTTTGGTGAACAGAGAAAGTGCCCTATCTATTAAAAGAACCCCGTAACAACTATTAGCCAATCTTTCTTTCCTGGAGTAGGTGCCGAGCAAAGAAGGAAGCAAAGCACTCTTCTAGCGATAGGAATAGAAGCATTAACGGATTGAATAAGAAGGTCGCTAAAGCCATAGAAGAAAGTTCATTTGCCTTCCACTTTTATATAGGTTAGGGCCGAATCGTTATCGAAAAAATGAGTATCGGGGAACTAATGAAAGTATATATCTCCTCTAGGGACTCTCATCTTTCTATCCGCTATGAATACATTGATTGAGAGATAGCCAGTCACATTGACGGAAGGGGGTCCCTTACTCAAAATAGGCAAGAGTGAACCGTAGCAGTCTAAGGCCGAGATGAATCGATTGAAGAAGAAAGAGATATTCTCTTATCTTATATAGTATAGAAGCGGAATAGGAGAAAATGGTCTAACAACTAAGTTACTTAACGTTCCAGAGTCTATCAACTCTACTTAGCAACTCATCTCCTTGACTTCCTCTTGCCATGGATGCCTTCTTGTCTACAGAGTTGTAGTCTCATCCACTATATAGGATAGAACACCTTGGCGGAAATCAGCAAGTAATGGACATTTCCGTTGGAGAGGCGCGAATCCCTTTATTACATCAATAGGATGCAATCCCACTGGAACAATTCCTTGCATAGGATGATGGAAGAGGAGGCTCAAGACCCTACCTTACTTACTTACTACCAAATACCCAAGATAGGTAGGTGTGGGATCCTTGTAAAGATTCTTCGCGAGCTGCTTAGGTGTGAACAGGTACCAGGTAAGTTTAGAAAACAAAGGGGAGGACTCTATTTCTATGATAGAGAAAGAACGATAGCAGCTGTATTAGATAGATGCTTTTTCAGATAGGGATGAGAAGCAAATAAAAACCGAACCCTATCCTAAGTAAGGGCTGGAAGATTAGCCTTTATTTAAACTAAAAGACATTGAAAGCTTCAGCCACTCCAATGGCAGACCTTACATCACCCCGAACAAAGATCAAAAGATCATCCGCAAAACGTTGATGGGTCAAGCGTAACTTAGCACATCTAACACCATTTATGTTGGAAGTTTTTCTCTCCTTTTTTTCAGCCAAATGGTCCATCAAACCTGTGAATATCTCCATCCCTAGGACAAAAAGTGCAGGAGACCCTATCCTAAGGTTGGGTAACCTTGGCTCAGGCTCTTTACTTAAAAACCAGATCAAAAAAGGGGTTAGGGCACCCCTTCCAAGCTTCCATTAATATTGATAGAGAACTGAGCAGTAGTGATGCATTCGAACACCCAACTAATAAACGAGGAAAACCTTCAACATTTGAATGTCAACTTTGAGGGAACATCTAGGAGAGATCCCTTTCAGCCCATACTCTTTGACTATCTCCCGAGCAACCAAAAAAAATGTTATCATTTCTCTTCCGGCCCTTCCCTTTTATTAGTAAGGTTGTGAGAAATGAGTTGACTCAACACCCCTTGCAGCCTAGAAGAGAGCAGTTTAGTTATGGTTTTGTAGAGCACAACAAGATATTGGCCTGAAATAGGAGTCCCCATATTATATCAGGGAAGCATTAGGAACCTTGTGGGCTAGAGAGACCGCTGTTGTATTACATTCTCTTAGAAGACGGCCCTAACTTTAATAGATAGGGTGCCGGGATAATAAAGGATTGAACGGCCTTCATCACATCATTACCCACAATATGCCAACACTTTTGAAAGAAGAATGAAGTGAAACCATCTGGGCCAGGACTCAACTCCCCTAACATAGAAAACAAAGCATTTTGAATCTCGATGTTTGAGGGATAGGATGCTCGAGCTAAACCGTCCGAGCCTTCCGGGAAGAACCCTAAACCTACCTGCAACCTCCCGGAATCAGATGACGTCAAGACCCTTTTCCTTTCCTTGTTTTTTTTTCTTCTTTTTCTATTTTTCTCAACTTTTCAATTGATTCTAAAATATCTATTTGAAGGGTAGTTTTGCAATTTTGTACAATATGAGATCATATGCTGAGCACATGACTGAAAATCGGTTTTTTCTGTTAAAGTTAATACCGTCAGAGTTTTATGAATCTTAAAAAAAGTTCATCGTACTTATGAGAACAAGTCGATAGTTTAAAATAGTTATGTGAAAATGGGTTATAGTTCATAGTATGTTTATGAATTTTTCCTAAAAAAATACTGTGTTCGCATAAGTAAATTTGAATCGTAAATGGTTCTAATCAAGATTTATGTAGTCACAGTGATTGTAAATAGTCACACTTAAAAGATAATTGTTCAAAAATTTTTTTAACACTTTTACGAATCATAACGATTATCTTTCTAAGTGTGCGTATTAACAATGGCTAACTTTGCCATTTTACTAACCACAATGATTAACTGTCACTTTACAAATCACAACAGTTATCTTATAAGTACAATTATTTACAATAATTAACTTTTTACTTGTTGGACAAACATTAAAGAAATATCGCCACATTATCAAAAAGATGTTATAAATTCCTAAACTTTAAGCTGTTGATTTTTATCATTTTAAATCACCTAGTCAATAGTTGGATAAAATAATGTCATTAAAGAGTTCGTCAAATTCATATGAATATTTTGACTAGTTGATTTAGTATGATGGACATAAGTACCTTAAGAGTAGTCAATGAATTTAGAATATTGTTTCATCACGTGATCGTTATTTCTTAATTTTTTGTCCAACTTAATTGGGAGTGTGTAACAAGTACAACGTTCAATGTTGTGAATGATCATCCTTCAAAGAAAACCGTTGTGATTTATAAAATGACAAAGTGAATCATTATAAATGGTCAAACTTAAAAGATAACAGTTGTGATTTCTAAAAATATTAAAGTTGTTCTGTTGCTAATTTCTCCTAAATTTATACTCGTAAATTAATTTTAGATTCAACAAAAATTTATTTATATTTTTAGTAATTATATTTATAAAATTTGGCTTCTATCTTATATTCATATTGGGATAAAAATGGATAACAAAAAACAAAAGGTATTTGGGATACATCAATTTAAATTACAACTACTTAAAAAAATCAAATGATTATAAATCGCTCGAAAATTTATAGTAATCAATGGTCTTCGGTTTAGAAGTTTACCAAACCGAACTAGCGCCTAATCGATCAACAAAATTTGGATCGGTGATGTAAATCGAGACATGTACAATCCTGGCCATCAGTACCCAAATACCGCAGAAGAATCCAAGGTCATACGAGAAAGTAACAAATAGGTCAAATATAATACCTGACGTTGGAAATAGATTATCGGACAAAATCTCATACATGTAAAATGAGTAACTAACGTAACAAATTATAACGACTTGTAGGCGGTGACGGAGCAGCTTTTTTAGAGAGAGGGAACAATAATGTTTTCGGAGGCTTGACCTGTGTTAGATAGTTCTGTATACATATTTTTGCGTACTTACTTTGGTGGAATGGCTAAAAAATGTCATCATGAAATCGACACAGACAAAAAATTGCTTAGTAAAAAAATTATATCTAAACTACCTTTTGATTGTGGTATAACTATCTGTTAGAATTTGGTTAGTCATAAAACAAAATGACTCTCCTGTCCCTGAATTTCAAAAAACAACAAACTTACCATAAATAATTAAAACTATTTGAAGTAAATAATTTAAAAGGTTGTAAAGGGTGCTCATGATTGGGTTAATCGATATAAAGACCGACCCCGACATCGGAGGGAGGCAGAGTTTCAGTTTTTCACTGGCGATTTTTCTGGTGGTTATCAATTATAACCAAATCGACCGATTCCACGAGATTTCTCAGATAATCGTTGACGAGAACGGTGATGACTCTCAACGACGACGAGGTTAAAAACGTCGAATAGCAACCAACAACAACTACCATGAAATCTCTGTCGGCCACCAACTTGACTATGAATGAGAGCGGTGGTTTTTAAAAAGGGAAAACAACAAAAAGTCCCCCTCTTCTATCATGTGGTTGCAAAAACTCCCCATCTTCTTTATAGTGTGTCAAAAACTTCCCCTGAAGTATCAAATTGCTACAACAT
Organism: Erodium texanum; assembly: GCA_036897725.1. Taxonomy (NCBI): domain Eukaryota; kingdom Viridiplantae; phylum Streptophyta; class Magnoliopsida; order Geraniales; family Geraniaceae; genus Erodium; species Erodium texanum. The sequence continues at coordinate 9,633 of JAYMSW010005311.1, forward strand.
CCAAGAATTTGGATGGTTCTGTTAACTGCTTAGTCATGTGAGAGGCATGAACTGATTAGTTTCTTTTTAATGACAGAAGTGCCCTTGTCAATATCTTCAAATCGTGTGTTGGGTGTACTCTTTCTGGACCAAAAGAAGAAGCTGAGTGGAAGCAACTGAGAGGAAGAAGCTGAGAGGAAGAAGAAGAGCTCAGGGTTCGCATTCGGATCTACACTCGCGGAGCACCGTCACTCTCTTGTCCTCTTCGAAATTGTGAGTTTATCCTTTCTTTTTCCTTGACTTCAGACCACACATCTCATTCTCCTCTTCGCAACAGACCTTGTCTCGGCACGTCTGCTCCGGCTAGTTTGCTCCGGCGACGTGAAGGCAACGTCTCGGTACAACAGCTCGGGCCCTGATTTGCAGAAACCCTAACTAGTCTCGTTCTCCTCTTCGCAACAGACCTCGCCTTGGCACGTCTACTCCGGCTAGCTTGCTTCGAAATCGCGAGTTTTCCCCCCCTCCCAATTGCTTCT
>JAYMSW010005312.1:0-10146 GCA_036897725.1 Erodium texanum
TCATTTTCATCCATGAGAATAAAACTACTGTACTGTTAGGTGGAGATTGACTCCTTCTCATGCTTTCGATGTTTTCTTCTTTTCTTTTCGGAAAATGTACGGTTTATTAATTATATGTTGCTCGGTGTCGGTGTGGTTGACTTTGTATTATTAATGTTAATAATTCTGTCAAACAATAATAAATATTTTGCTACAGTTATACGAATATTATAGGATGATATTTTAAAATAAATCACCCCCTTAAATCATATAAAGATACATATGCAATTGGAGATGATTCGTGAGCTATATACTATGGAACATGGAATTGATTCTCAGTGCGGTGCCACTGAAGAATCAGAATTCTGCAGTTTCGAAGTCGTGGTCAAGATTGATAGAGAGTATATGACATTTGGTCGTGACCGGGTTACATTAGGAAACTCAAGCTCAATAAAAGTATTCAGTCTTAAGTACATATAGCTTCTTCTTTGGATTAGCCGAAATATATGATATAAGGAAAGCACTTCTCTGTGTTTAGAGACGGGTTGGTAGGATGTAGTTCTTGAGATTAACAGTAAAGGTGTGCCTTTAACTGTTCGGTTTGATTCATATTGGGCTAGTGTCTTAGGTATTATACTTCTATTTTCTTTTTGGAAGTGATTTATATACTACGTACTGCTAATGGAGTAGCCCTTTAACTGGCTCGTGAATCTCTAGTCTGACATGACCAATCTTGGTCAAGGATTTCTCTTTCGTCACAGTTAGGATCCTTGGTTTATACGAATTTGTCCGTCTAATGAAGTTTTATTTTGACTCAAAAAAAATCTCGTATAAAGTAATAAGTAATTTAATTTACAGATAGTTTTGATAAACACATTCATGTTTAAGTCAAATTAGAAAGTCTTACATAATATGATTTCTTATGTGAGAAACCAGATTTTAACCGATGAGTTCTAAATAACTATCAAGATGTTAGATAATCGGTCTCTACTATACTTTTCATCTTGTTCATACATGACATGACACAGTTAATACATGTAAATAGAAATTAATTACGGGAGCAACTCGGACATAACAAACTATTGATTCTTAAAATCTTGTGGCATAGTCTGAAAAACTAAGTGCAAAGAAATGATCTTAATAAAGTTTAAGAACATAGCAAATAAGAAAGTAATATCTATATTAAAGCTGAAGGAGTCAAACAATGAACAAGCATGAGAAACAGTCTTCAAAAGTAAATTACATCTTAACACGGTTTATGAGTACGGGAAAAGGTAAATTTAAAAAAGAGGAAAGCTAATTGTTAACGTTTGTTCCGGATATATATGGCCAAATTTCCTATTTTTCAAAGAGAAAGATTAATTCAACAAGAGACAAGAGTTCTAGAAAGGCAGTTCTTGGTCAGAAAACTGAACAGGAAAAGAGTATATTTCCTACTGGATTCCTCCAACAGTAATAATTAAAGCTAACACATAATTGCACTTGTTACTTGTTACTTGTTACAGGTATCATCGCAACAACTATGCAATACACGAAACAGAACTTGCACAAACTCAAACATAATCAAACTGAGGACAGAACTTACACAAACTGGTAGCTTTTACACTTACATGAAACCCTCCTAATGTATGGTTCTGCTAAGCTAAACTGAGATGAAGATGACAGTTCGAACATGACCTGACAGTTAAACCAACAATAGCCTTTAAAATTTGCTGCAATTTGTTACCTTAGTCTCAGTTAGTTGACGGTCTCATGCACCCGCAAAAACGACTCTCCTTTCGTTTTCCACTGTCAGTCAGGAGGAAGATCCTCCAGAAAGCACTTGCTTTACTGACCTGAAATTTGTTTTTGCCTTTGCTTTTCTTTTCTTCTTCTAGTTTAAGCATGACATACTGAATGTTCTGCACCTCAAATTGTAGCAGTCCAATCTTCTCAGACCCTTTTCGTGCCTCTTCTGATACTCTCTCTGACCCAACTGGAGCATTTCCACCCAAACGTGAAGGTCTCTCCTCAATGGTCTTCTTCAGTTGCTCGTTTAGACTCACCAGCTCCGTAACAGCCTCCTTAACTTGTTGTAGGTGTAGTTCCACTGACTCGTATTCAGCGTGTTTATTGCTCTTGGTGTTTTTGCTCGTCTCCATTATCTTTTTCATATCTAGAACAGTGGCTTCAAGATTCATCAACTTCTTAGCATCAGAAGCAAGTTCCTCCAAGATCTGCTTCTTCCATCCTTGATTGGGCTCTACTGTACTACTAGTCAACACCTCAAGCTTATCAACAGCCAGCTCCTTCTCGACCTGTAACTCTTGAGAAACACCTCCAAACCTATGGTGCAAAATATCATTGTCAGCCCTGTTGACCATTGGACTAAGGCCACGGTCCTGCTCAACAGTTTCCCATAGCTCCAGCATACGATCATCAGAAATTTTATTTCGCCTCCTGCTTGTTCCATGCAATGAACAATTGGACACATGATCGAGAGGAATATCTCTAATCAAAACACCATTCCTCACTTCTGACAGTTCAGGTTTAATTTTCTTTGACTTGGCCTTATCAGCAAGTTGAACCCCAACTTCACTCTTTGCCTTGAGAATGATAGTTTCATCAGACTTCAAATCTTTAGTGTCCTTCACTGGCACTGGAGCTTCTATTTTGATGCTTGTGCTTGAACTTTCCTGTGCTACAAGCCTCTCCATTTCTTCCACCACCGCCTTCTCAACCTCCCTGATTGTAGCTTGCATCTTCTGCAAATCTGAAATCCCGTTTGGAGCACATAGATCCTCCCTGAGGTCCCGCGAGCTCGTTTCAGCAGGACGAATGGCCATCCACGTATCCTGAAGAAATTAGAAACAAAACAAGAATCACATTTCATGTTTCAGTGAACTGACTACCAAAGCATATAAACAAACAACAGCTTCTGCATCTAGCAAAAACCAAGACAGGTTTTATAATATGATGTGACCAAGAACCAAGAAGGTATGAAAATTTTCAACAAATTGAGTTTAAACTCACAGAGGAAAGGCAAGTAATAGTTTACGAAAAGAAAAAAAAAGAAACAAGTCTATGTTGAACATGCATGATTGTTAAATATTATGTTTTATAATAGACAGATGTATATGTATATACCTCTTGTTGTTGATTCCTTGACAAAGAGTGTCTTCTTCTTTGAAGGGCATTATACTCAAGAGAGGTTATATCATCTCGCAGAGAAGCTATGGCAGGAGCATATGCAGATAATTCATCCTTCAGGCCTCCAATTTCATTTTCCAAGTAGTTAACTCTACCTTTCATCTTTTCAATTTCAGCACTTTTTGTAGCACTTTCATCTTCAAGATTCCCACGAACTCTAGCAAGCTCCTGGATTTTGTCTTCAAGCAGAACTTCATGAACAGAGGAAATCTGCATATCAAAACAAAAAGTTGAAGCCTCAGCTTCCCAGAGTTCAAACTCATTGCTTCTCTCTTGGAGCTCCAAGCTCAACTGCTCTTCTCTGGTTCTACTTTTTTCAACTTCCTTAAATAGTGCCCCCATTTTCGATTCCAAATTTCCATTCACTTCACGAAGGTGTTCAATTTCCCTGTTCTTCTTGGTGCTATCTTCCGATAGGTCAAGAATTTGTTTTTCTACATTTTCTCTCACAAGTTTCGACTTTTCACATTCATTCTTCAGTTCCTCCATAGCTTTGCAGAATTCCATGTTCAAGTTCTTTGTAGCTTCAAGCTTCTCTAGAACATCAGAGAGTTCTGTTTCCTTTTGTCTAAGAAAATCGTTTACAATTGAGAGCTGGTGGTTTAACGTACCATTCAATTCTTGAACATCATCTAGCTCCTTCTTGAAGCTGTTCGCTGATTCATTCAAGCAAAGATTTTCTTCTTCTTTCATCTCCAACCTCTGCCGCAAATCTCTGATCTCCTCCATGAGCCCACCATTACTCAGATGGAGGCAGTTGAGATCTTCAATGAGTGCTCTCAATTCTGCAACTTTTTCATCCCCAAAACTCTTGAAAACCAAAGATAAGTTACCAAGAGCTATGTTCTCATGGACAAAATCAATATTCTCCTCTTCAAGTGCACGCATTTCTTCCTTCAAGTCAGAAAATTCTTTCTGCAAATAACTATTTTCCATAAGCACCTTGGAGTTCTCTTCCTGCAATAACCGGTAGGCTCCCTCCAAATCTGCGAGCTTCACACACGAGCTTTCAATTTCTGCCTTTAAGTCTACCTCCTTTAGCTCCCCCTTGCTAAGCTCCAGGCTAATCTGCCTGTTCATCTCTTGAAGCTCATGTTTGTCTTTCTGAAGCATTGCATGCTGCTCGGTCATGATATCAAACTTCTGGTCGATAATAGTTTTCTCTGACACAAGTTCTGAGCCCTCTAATCTCAGCTGCTCAAGTAAAGTCAAGAGCACAGAGTTCTCAACCAGCAGCTGCTGCTTCTCATCATTGCTGCTCAAAAGAGAACTTTTTAAGCCTCCAATATCATCCAAAATAAGTGACAGAGGTATCTGCTCTTGCTCAATCCAATTTTCATGCCTATTATCCAGACCCATCTGAAGAGCCATGAAAACTTGATGAATGCCCAACCTCAGCTTTTCAATCTCGTCTAACAAGAACTCCACTTCCACTTGCTGCTCAAGATTTTCAGTCTCCAATTCTGTAATCAATTTATCAGACAATTCGGAAGCCGCGACATGTTTCTGGCATTCAATCAAAATAGATGAATTTTTTTCTTCCAAATCTTTGATAAACTTCTGCAAGATGAAGATCTCAACCTGGGATTTAACAGCTTTATCTAGTTGTTCTTCAAATTCCTTCTTGCTCAATCTACTTTCTTCCTGCAGGAGTTTCAAGTGATCTTCTAGACCCGCTAACCTCACTTCATTGGACTTCAAATACTTCACATGTTCCTGTTTCTCCGTGCTGAGGCAAGTCTGTAGTTCTTGTACTTGACAGCTTGCATTGTGTTTCTCAATCTCCAGACCTCCATATTTTTCTTCTAACTTTGTATACCTGCTTTCCAGGTTCCTCAGCCTCTGCTCAACATTTTCTAACTGAGAGACCAGGATACTTCTTTCATTTAGAAGGTTAGATTTCTCATGTGTAAGCAATTGACAGAAATCTTCCAAGTACTTTGCCTTCACCCTCAGACCTTCCAGCTCAACTTTTGCACCACAGAAAGAATTTTCCAGCAGAGTGTTCTTCTCCAAGAGCATCTGCATGTTCTCGGTGATGATATGTAACTGAGAAAGCAAGTTGGCTTTTTCAGCAACGAGATTGGATTTTTCTCCCTGGAGAACCTGACAGGACTCTTGCAGTTCTTTGACCTTCTCCTTGGACCCATCTAACATGCCATTCACTTCTGACAAGGATCTCCCAAGACCAGCATTCTCTTCCAGAAGCTTATCCATGTCCTTCAACTTCTCATACAAAACTTCTTTATCATTGACCTCCTTTTTGCAGATTTCTTTCAGTTTTGAGTTCTCATCTTGCAAACCCATCAGAGATGACAAGAGGTCATCAGGATTTATCCCCACATACTCTATTTCTGCCACTAAAACCTTGTATTTACTGCTCAACTCCTTTATTTCTTCCTTCAACTTGTAAATCTCTTGATGGAGTACATTACTTGCTTCAGCCTGCAGAGAAAACTCCTCCTCACTTTTCTCTTTGACACCCTTCAGGATAGAGACCTCATTCTGCAGATTCTGTATTGTACTTGTAGAAGATAAGTTCATCTCATCCAGGCTCTGGTTTTCCTCCGTGACCCGTTCGATTTTATCCTCCAAACAATGTTTGTCTGACTCCAAGTCCTTCACCATTTGAAGTTCACTCCCCAGCTCCAGTGCCAGAGCTCTCTGCTCATCTTGAGATTGAGAGTGCAACTTCTGTAAAATTTGAAGAGTGGCTTCTATCTGCACCAAGCGTGTATGCTCATCCTGTGCAAAAACTTTAAGTTTCTCCAATTCATCCTGCTTCTGTGAAAGCTCAAGATCCTTCACTGCAATATCCCGTGCCAGATGATCTGCCTCTGACTGCAGAGAATCATTTGACATTTCCAGCTGAACTGACCATTCATCCACACTCTTCAATTTTGCAGCAACCATCAAAAGTTCTCTACTAAGCCGTTCAGCTTCTTCTTTAGCATGCAAAAGTTCACTTTCCGTCTTAGCTTTACTCTCCAAACACTGCTTGTACAAGACAGCAGTAACTTCTTTTTCTTCATTCAACTTTGCAAGAGCTTCCTTTAGTGCATTGACCTCAATTTGTGCTATTTCAGTTTGCTCTTTAAGCATCCTAGCATTCTCTTCAGCAAGTGAGAGTTTATTCTCCAGAACAGACATCTTCTCAAGACCAGCTTCCTTTTCAGCCTCCATTTTAGATAATTCTTCTCTGAGACTTTGAGCTTCCATCTCTGCTCTGCATGCTCGCTCAATGAGTCCTTCTGCATCTTCCTTGGCTACTGAGAGCATAATCTCCAAACTGGATATCCTATCAATGCACTCTTGGTGCTGCAGATGAACATCGTCTTTCTCAGCCTCTAATCTTGCAAGATCTTCCTTCAATACTTTAATTTCGACTTCAGCTCTGCTTTCTTGTTCATCAAGATCCTCAGCATCATCTTGTGCATGAATACGCCTCCTCTCCAGATTAGATAACTTCTCCAGGTTCTCCTGGAAATGAAGAAACATAGCTTCCTTTTCAGCTAAAATTTCTGCAATGGTTTTCTTCAAAGTTTGGACTTCTGTTTCAGCTTCAAGAGCACGCTGAGAGTCTGAAAAGGCCTCAGTCTTCAGATCACGGTGTTCTATAAGCTTTGAGTTGTGCAGTACTCCACCAGACCCAAACATATCATGGAGTTGTTTTAAGCCCTTTTTACTAATTTGAGGGTTAGATTCTTCTGAATATCCTCCATTTCTTTTCAGAGCATGTAAGCTGGTTGAGGAGAGTCCAAATGCATCAGGCTCAGTGCCAGGACATGAAGAACTTGAAGGTAAATCATCAGCAAGAACATGAGGTACTTGGTTGGGGAAAGCTTCTTCCATGGTTCGGTGAGCCTGGCGTAGCTCCACAGTTGCATGGTTATACCTCTCTGCTAGTGCACGATAAGCTCGGTAGAACTCCTCAACCAGTTTCATAAGCTCTGGACGTTTCTTGTAGTACATTTCAGCTCTTCTTGCAAAAGAATCTGCATCTTCCTCAATGAGCTTGATCATGGCTTTCACTTTTGCATCCATATCTGTTTACGATAGATCATCATCATTGACATGGTAAACATATTTTCAGCAAACAATGACAATCATCTAAATAGATCCGCACCTGTAAGATTTTCCTGAAGCCATTTTGAATTCTTGGGGGTATTGTGGCTGTCCCACCACCAAGAATACAAGCGCCTTGACTCAGAATGCAATAAAGTTGCCATAAATCCAGCAAAAAGGAACAGCACAACTGGTTTTGGCTTTGCAAGGCTCTGGTCCTTGCACCAGTAAGGAAACCCAAGGTGATTGATCCAGGCCAGATTAGCAGTTTAATGGAGCCCACCACCAAATTATGATTTAGAGAGGGTTTTGGTAATGTATCTCAATTCATGACACCTACATGTAAGAACATGAAGAAAAATTATAGGGAAGTTCATGCAAAAATTCATTATACAAGCTGTGTAGGATGAGAAGGTTCTTCACACCTAACGAAAATGAAAGGCAGCTCATGAGTTGAAGCAATCCAATGATCTAGCAGAGAGTGCAGGTATTTGCTTCAGTGACCTTCAATCATTGAATCAGAGACACTGACCAAAGTAGAGAAGTAACAATCAGATCTTCAAAACCACAAAACAATAAGATACAATTTGAAGTCCATATTTAGAAGGAAATGTAGCATGAGGTCTGTAATTATATGTATTGTCCAGCATCAATATGAACCAATGATTCAAAATTTGATACTCCATAAGTAAAAAAAAAAATGAATCCACTAATACGGACTGAAATCCCCAAAAGTATTGAATATGAGCAAACTCTTAACTAAACCCAAAAAAGTTCAAGGACCCAGATCAAGAGACTGACTGAACATGATTTTTAACTAAATGGGTCTTTTAAATAATGCAAATACTAATTACTGATGCACTAGAAAATCCAGAACCTAGCAAACGAATGAAGAACTGTACGGAGTATCATCAGGGATAGGGACAAAACCCAAACAAAAATGAAAAAAAAAGCACAAAACTTTGGAAGATACCGTGAATAGAATCAGCAAAAAAGGAACACCTTTGAGCCCAAAAATTGAAAATCCGCAAAATAATGGCAATGATTCAGAATAGTAACGAAAAAATAGCATTAGATTTGGGGAAAAGAGAAAAAAACAACACTCAAAGGCGAGATTTTGAACAAATGGGACCCAAGAAAAACCGCAAAAAATGATAACCCATATAAGCAATTAGATCAGAGACGTACCAAGAGAATGAGGAAATGTAGACAGTGATGCGTTGCCGATTAGCAGCTGTGACACTATACCTCTCCAGCTGCTCTTCCTTCTTCTCCTCACCCCATTCTCTCTCTAACTCATGCACATTTCTCTCTCTACCTACCTTTCAGTCGCTGTTTCTTTCTATATATCTATGTTCTCTTTCATGGGTTCTCATTGCATTGTACTCTCATTTCCTGCTGTTTACTGTACAAGGCTATCAGCTATGCTGAGAGAGAGAAACCAAATATGGAGCTGTGATTTTTACTGTGCAAAAATAAGGAAACTTTCTAAATAATTCGAATTTGAAGACAAAATATGCTTTGTAGTTGTTGACTATTTGGACCATTAACATTACACGTGTAATTGAGATTTAAATCTTCAATAGAGCTGTCGTTTTCTTAATTTCGTAGCTTTTTTTATGTTTACAAAAAATACATCTCATACATGTTCTTCCTCGGGCTGATTGTGAATCTTTTCCTTGACCTTGTGGTGTGGATCGGTTTTGGCTTGAGAAAAATGTGTTCCACATTAGAACTATATTATTGCTTAAAGAATGTTGCATATTGTTTATCTAATTTAACATCTGAATCTTAGTCATAAAATAATAAAAGATATTAGTTGCCTAGTTCATATTCAAATAAATCCACCCGTTATGAATTGAGCTAGTTAGGTATCATAATTCTCTGACTTTTGTACAACAAGCAAAGTATCAATTTAATTTCATTGAATGACTCTCTTAATTAACTTATAGAGTTTGATTTATTTATTAATTTGTTGGTTGAAATTAGACTGTGACTTTCTTACATTTGCATTGCATCTACAAGGTGGTAGGACGGTTTAGAGAGCTAACAAATATAATTACGGCTCTAATAAAATCCTCCAATTTCCAGATTGAATCAACTCCTACAAGCATTTACCTAAGAAAAAGAAGAAGAAAGAATTTTATAGGAGAAGATTGAACTAGTCAACTAATGGATTTTTATAATTAACCATATATAGTTTATCCAAATTATTATTATGTCAGTCACGTTTTTTTGAAATAGAAATATAGGTGAGTTCACACGGGGCTTGTAGTGTGAATCGCCAACCAGACAACACATATATATAAATGATGAATGCAGAAATGGTGTCCCAAATTAATAAATGATATGCACATGGAAAATACACATGCCTCCTCCTGGGTCCGATGATTGTCCTATGAGATTCCTAATTAAGTTGTTGTACACATGATCTGAATCTTAACTGTATCTTTTTATCATCAATTAATGACGTCTAAGTTAATAGTTTGTATTAAAAATGTATCCAACTATTTTATTTCTTCATCTACAATCAAGTTAAAGTTTTGATGACATATTCACGAGTTTGAATTATGTAAGAAATGCACGAGAAAGCCAGCTAAGCATGCCATTTCCAGTCTTGGCAAGCCATCATGAAAAAGAGGAGTTGCTATGGATAATTAGATCCACTCACTCTCTACTTATTGCTTCTTTATTCAAACTGAACACACATGACATGAATCATATCTCCAACAATACAAAGAGAGAATCAGTGACGGGATCGGATTTAGATTCCGTCTATCGAAAAGATTGAAACTTGTCAAGTCTGGAGTGGGCAATAATCGATCGTAATCGAAATAAAAATACGATTTGGTTATTTTGATTATTCGGTTTATTTAGTAAGGTTAGTTTGATTAATTTTAAAATTTAGGTTTG
>JAYMSW010005313.1:0-10145 GCA_036897725.1 Erodium texanum
CAAACTGAAGCAATACGGGAAACGAGACGCACGTCTCCAAGGGCGTTACGTACCAAAAGACACCCGTCTCCATTCACATTAGGACCTAGACCAGAAACACGAGAGTCAAGATCAAGTAAACGTAGAAGGTGACGCCCGTCAACCAAGGCATAAAACATTGGAAAACGCGCTTCAGGGTAAAAGTATACAAGCCTCGGGGGGTTTTGGGATCGGGCGAGACGCAGCCAGGAACGCACGTCACAGTCTGCATGACACGTTCTGGCACGAGCGTCCAGTTGCACGTCTTGGCCCAGAAAGAGCTGAATTTCCTATTTTGCCCTCTTCTTTATTCTTGTTCTATAAATAGCCACTTAGGGCTTCTTGGTTGGGATCGAGATCTGAATAGAGGAGCCCAAAATTGTAATGGAAAAACCTAGGTTTAGAGCAAGGAAGAACAGAAAAGGATTCATCTTCGGTATTTTATCTTTGTACTTATTGAATATGAATACAATGTTTTCTTCTATTTGTTCTTCTTTTATTTCAAGCACGCATAACTAATCCCCTAGTCTAGGACTATGGGGGATTAGGGTTTATACATCCATGGCAATAAACTAGAATAACAACTTGTGTTTTGACTCGATTAATAGGATTTATATCTTATGAGGACTTAATGTTAAACTTAAGTTGATCACCTATAGTTTTGATTCTAAACAATTGATAGCGTCTTAACCGGATATCAAATAGGTTGGACCATACTTGATATAACCTAGTTTCAACCTTAACATGATTAGGGCCTACTTTGATGGTATCCTAGGCTTTCTTTAGAGTCTAAGTTAGTGTTCACATAGAACTTTATGCCTTAGTTTTATTCAAATCACTAGCTAAAGAAACTCAATCGGAGATGGTAGGATGTATAACTTCTATGAGGGTCTAATACACCCGGGAGGGGGTTACTATTAGATTGAGAGTGGGCCGCCACATCTGATTAATTTTTCAATAACCTATTGTTAGTCTAGAATTTTTGTCATGCATAGGGAACTTTATAAACCCAGAATTCCTAGATGCTTGTTAATCTACTATTTCTAACCTTTTATCATTACTCTGTTTACTTTGTTCTCACTGCATTTACTATTCGCATTGTCGTTCACTTTCATACCAAAACCATTTTCAACACGCACAAAGATAACCTATTTCACACTTGGAGAGACTAACATATTTTTCCGTGCATCGATAACTCGGGGTCTTCTAATCGGTACACTGCCGTTACGCAGCAGTGGAATTTACCTATTTATTTAGGTAGATTTCGGCCGTGTCAAACAGCTTATTTACGTTTCTGAATAGGTCTCTAAGTTTATGAGGGTGAGTGTTTGGTGGTAGGTTGCAGACAAATATGGTGTTGTTGTTTAGATCTGGGGCGGAGGTAGAATGGTTTCTAGCTCGGGGGTGTTCCGGGTTGAGGGGGCTAAGGTTTCCATGAAGAAGCGTTTGAGGAAAAGAGGGGGTTGCGGCCTTGAAAGAGGAGGAGGAGGAGGTGGCGAAAGAAGAGATGGGGTGGGTGTTGATGGTTTGGGAGAGAGTTCTTCGTCTTGTTGCAGTCACTTCAATAATATTAGTTGATGTTTAGTTAAACATGTGTTAACAATTAATTGTTCTGGAATATCATAAAAAAAATTATGGTGAGGTATTCATTTTTTGTAACTTATAGATTTTTTTTCATAATTGCAAAAAAAATATCATGAATTTTTTTTTGTTGCACTTTGTTTAAATTTTCAAAATGACATTCTCACTATTTTCTAAAATAGTAAGTAAAAAATAAATAAATAAAAATTGTCTCCCTAAAAATTTTCCTTGTCGTACGTATATATAAAGTGAGAGAAAATTTAGAGATGTGAAAGTTCTAGATTTTTGGTTTTTCAGTTATTAGTTTTTAAATTTAAATTCCAAAGATAATATCTTTGTTTTGAATTAAATTTACACAAATCATAAAAAAAAGGAACGTCAAATCAATTTTTTGCAATTATCACAAAGATAAGTACAAATTGGAAAAATGATTATTATTTCTTTTTGCAATTATCGCATTTTTCTTCCATTTTGTATTATCTTGTTATGTTGGCAACTGTTCATGTATCAAATCGTCATATTTTATTTAGGGAAATTTACAAATGCATCCTTAACTTATGACCGAAATTTACATGACACTCTAATATTTCAACTTACAAGAGGACACCCTAAATTATCCAAAAATTTACAAATACACCCCTAACCCATGACAGAATCCTTGATAAAAAGACCTAATATTGTAAATTTTTCGATAGTTTAGGGTGCCCTCGTGTAAATTGATAAATTAGAGGGTTATATGAAATCGCCCTATAGGTTAGGGGTACATTTGTAAATTTCCCTTTTATTTATTATGTATTTTTTTGTTTTGTCGACAATCATGCTAGTAACTATTTACATTTAACTCATAAGAAAATCATGATTATTGAAACTTTTTGCAATTTCGTTGATAAGTAGTTTTTTTTATTTTTTGAAATGATTCATGATATTATTGCTCATAAATGTCCATTGACAATATAGACATAAGTTCATCCGGTACTGACGGTACGAAGATGTCCGGGTCTACAATGATCAGAGCATGACGTGCTAATAAATGGGCAGCTTTGTTCCCACTTTGCCTAACAAATTGGATTGTAACATCACCCACAGAACGCATCAGATTCACACAGTCCCGGATAATCAAACTGTGTTGAGATCGAAGAGAGTCAAGCTTACCAATAGCGGAGACCACAGACAAGCAGTCTGATTCGACTATGGCAGAGATATACGTAGTCTCACGGAGCCAACACAGTACTTCTCTCACTGCTAGGGCCTCTGCAATTTCAAGCAAGAAACAACCTCGTCTTTGCATCATTCCAGATCCAAGAAGCTCACTGGCATCATTGCGAAGGATCCATCCCAACCCAACCATCCCTGCTGCATCATTCACTGAAGCATCAGTATTTAACTTCAAACATGTTTCGGGTGGTTTGGACCACCTGTGTGACTGTCTTCCGCTTACCGGATTCGAGACCGATTTGGCCTAAGCCAAAGACCAGAGGTTGAGCTCCTGTGAAACATTGTGACATGCTTGTTTTGGGGAGCAGTTGATGGCCTTCCAAACTTTATTATTTCTAGCTTGCCATACCGCCATGCATGCTATCATAAACTTCACAATTTCAGTGCTACTCAAAGTTCGAAGAATCAAATCAGCCTAGCTGAAAAATGTATCTTCAACAGGTGGGGGAAAAGGGCCAAGACTGGACCAGATTTGCCGAGCAAACTCACAAGCATAAAACAGATGGAAAGATGTCTCCAGCGGATATGGGCAAAATGGACAAGTTTCCTCAACAGAAACTCGTCGTTGTCTGAGGTTCTCTCTCGTGGGTAGAGAGTTAGTCATAAGACTCCACACAAGATGTTTGAACTTATGAGGCACCTCAACTTTCAATATGTGTGACCATAAATATCTTTATCTGCAATATTCCAAGCACCATTCATCCTTCTAGATAGACGATACGCACTCCAAACAGAGAACATACCCGTCTTCTCCTCAGACCAAGCCGAAGTATCCTGAACCTCAAAAGTACTCAATGGGATGTCCAACAGTGTTCCTACGTCATCCGGGTTCAGGACATCCAAGACCACTTCACTGTCCCATTCCAGGCTGTTCGAAATCATCAGGCCACTCACTCGGTGACCCTCTAGTGGCTGCCTATCCGATCTAATGAAAGGATCCTAACGTGGAAGCCATGGCGTGTCAAGGATTAGCATATCCTGCCCAGAACCAATGGTTCTCCTAACTCCCTCACGGAGTACTGATTTCGTTGCTATAATGCTCTGCCAAGTAAAACTAGGGCAATGACCCAATCCAGCCTCCCAGAAATTACCATTTGGGTGATACTGAGCCCGAAAAACTCTCGCTACTAAGGATTGATCATCTGAAACCAGTTTCCAAGCCTGTTTACTAAGAAGAGCCAAATTGAACTTTCTTAGTTCCTTAAACCCCATTCCACCCAGTTCTTTGTGCACACAGAGCTTCTTCCACGAGGACCAATGAATTCCCCGCCCCTATGAACCAGACTTCCACCAAAAATGGGCCATCATACTTTCCAACTGCATGACTAATGAGTCCAGGAACAAAAAAACAAACATCGCATATGTAGGGATCGCTTGAATCACCGCCTTTAAAAGTACCTCTTTCCCACCTTTCGAGAGAAATCTATTCTCCCAGTTCTCTATTCTCTTCTCAGCCTTCTCAACAATAAATTTTAGGGCCATGTTCTTATGTCTGCCTATCATGTTTGCCAAGCCCAAATAAAGGGTGCTACGGTTCTCCTCAGGTATATTGAGCAGATTACCAATTCTTAACCTGGTCTTCTGCAATACATTATTGCTGTAAAAAATCAAGGATTTCTGAAAATTAATCACCTGAGCCGATGCTTGTTCATAGATTCTCAATATATTTTGCAGATTAAGAGCTTCCTCTTTAGACGCTTGACAGTAAAGGTAACTATCATCTACAAAAAATAAGTGAGACAATATAGGGGCTCCCCGTGCAATTTTACAACCATGTAACAGACCTCTGCTCAAAGCATCAGAAATAAGTCTAGAAAGGCCTTTAGAGCAAAGCAAAAAGAGATACGGAGATAAAGGGTCACCTTGTCGAATCCCACGAGACGGAGAGAAAGGTCCCATTGTAACCCCACTGGAAGCTAACGACAAAGACACTACAACAACACATTGTAGGACTAGCTGAACAAAACCATTAGCAAACCCCAATTTCTCCATAACTGCTGAAATAAAACACCACTCCACCCGATCATAGGCTTTGCTCAAATCTGGAATTTAATTTATCTAAGTCGTGTGCAACAACAAAGGGGAAAGCAAGGGGATGGACAAAATAAAGACAATGACATGTACTTGAAAATTTGAAAACTAGACAAGGGTATTTGGGTCATTTTACTGCAAAATGTAACAGATTTAGACGGACTTTCGGACAGTGAAACAAATTGAAAGTTCAGGGTATCGCCAAAGTAAATTAAAAGTTCGAGGTAATTAAGTGAAATTGGCTCATAGTTCAGGGGAGCCGAGCATAATTAAACCTAATTTATAATTAGTCATCTATTTAATAATAATTGAATTAAAATTTACTTGCCATTTAATTCAAATTTATAAGTAATATTAATTTTAATTATCATTTATAGTTACTCAATTAATTTAAGATTTAATTAACTTGTAATTAGCATTACAAATTTAACATATTTATTTAATATTTGATTTTACGATTTATTTAGGTGCATTTTATATTTTAATTTCATTTATTAATTATTTATGACAAATTACCATTTATGAGTAATTAATATTTATTCAGCAATTAATGAAGGCGATACATGACGCAATGTTATTGACCGAAATATTTGATGGGACTCACTTTTTGGGTCGACTCATGGTTGGACCCAAACATGGACCTGTCAGAGTCGACCTAAATAAATCGACCCAATAGTAACGGATTCCGTAAAAATCGATGTAAGTCGCGTAAAAAGAAGCCGGAAGAATCCACCGCTGTAGATGTTCTAATGATTAAAATGTATCCATAGATTTCAATGTCCGTGCTCTTAACTCTGAGCTTTGTCCCTTGCAAGTTGGAACACATTTCTTTAGGAATCTTAGAAGTAATTAAAACCAATAGCTTTTTTTTCTTTCTTGAAATAACATCTTACAATTTAATGAACATCACGAGATTCACGACATAACACATCTTTGTAATCATTTTAATAAAAAAATAATTGAAAAGGTATGTTTTAATCCGCAAACTGTTCTTGAAACATCCAGAGTCAACTCACTTTTGTCTCCTTTAATTTTTTTTTTTTCTTTTTTGAAAGATGTCTCCTCCAATTTCTTTTTTCTGAAATACTCCTATATGGATGTATTTTATGAAGAAAAAAAATGCGTATGTCTGGGGCACAGTATGGTTGAGATCTTAATGTTGACTGATCAAAAAGAAAAAAGATCTTAATGTTGACAAAAAGAAGATGAAGAAGAATTAATTTGATAAATTAATCATACCTACAGTCGGAAATCAATAAAAAATAGGATTGAGATATTTTTGCTGAATATAATCGGACCCATCTTTTAATTGAATTGGTATTTTAAAAATAAAATTGTCATATCATCAGGTTAATGTAATAGCAAAAAAACTTTATGTTATACACTCGAATTTGTATCCGAGGAGAAATAACTATTACGATTTGAGTTACTTGTCTTGTATTATCTTATGCGCTGTCTATTTCTATTTGATTGTTAAGCGGTATATAAGTTATGCTCATTAAATAGTGAATGCAAGAATTATTATTCCCACTATGAAGTATATAATGTTACTATAAAGTTTGTAGTATTACTATCTTACTTATTATGATCAATATATATCTTCGTGATTACTATATAATATAAGAAACAAAAAAAAAAGAGTTACTATAGCTTTTTAACTCTATTCTTTTGTTGTGCCATGTTCTGCGAATTAGGGATTCTTTGAGAGCAAAGCATACTAGGGTTTTTCGACAGAAACGATTGCAGCACTTCCTTATGGCAACGACAATGGGTTCGGCGAGGGGAATAGCGACACAAGGAAGAGGAAGAGTGGCAGCAGCAAGGTCGAACCGCTTGATGGAGGAGACTCCGAGGGCGTACGCTCCACAGTGATCCTCATACGGGTTTCCGATCATGGGAGCGGACAGACGATTGGAGGCTCAGGAGCGTCGAAGACGGCGGCGAGCACCAATGGTTCTGGAGGGGGACTCGGTATTGCAAGGGAGATCGGCGGTGGGGAAGCCAGGAAAGGGAGCTCATCTCTAAACCTTCAACTGCTGGCGAAGGTGACTACAACCCGAACCAAGGGCAACACTAGGTCATGGCGGAACGTGGATGGCACGACTAGTTTAGGGCTCAATGCACTCCTGGTGCTCATCGACCCATACCCCAACGATTGTCTGCACCAGAATGCCGGCTGTTTGGCAACTGTTTCACTGGGCTGAGAGGAGGAACTGGTGCTGGAGATAAGCGAGGAAGGACTGGAAGCAGGCGACCATAAGGTTGGGTTCAGTCTGGTTGGTAAGGTCCTCTCTAATAGACCGATCAACCACCGGGCCTTAGCGGAGGTGATGAAGGAAGCATGGCGTGTCTTAGAGTTGGTGATTCGTCCAATGGGATATGAGATTTTTGGGTTCTTCTTCCCATCGGAGCGTCAATGCTAGTGGATATTTGATATGGAACCATGGGGGTTCCATCGGTCCTTGATTGTCTTACAGATGTTAGATCCCAGGGTGGATGTGAGAACCCTATCCTTTTCTTCTACTCAGATATGGGTGCAATACTCAGATCTCCCACTCAGGGGAATGACCAAACGGGTAGGAGAGATTATAGGAAAGCACATTGGGAGGGCAATGAAGGTTGATTGTGATGAACTAGGTAGATGCTGGGGGAATGTGATGCGGATCCAGGTAACCTTGGATATCACTAAATCGATACCTAGAGGGGTCCACATTCACCTTGAGGGTGATGAGGGAACCTTGTGGGTACCATACAGGTATGAATGATTACCTTTATTATGTTCTCCCTGTGGTATTATTGGCTAAATTTGAAAAGATTGTGAATTAGCAACCACAGGAGCAGTAGGGGTGATTTATCCACCATCCCTTAAGGCGGATTTACTGAAGAGGAACCAGTTTGGTACTGGAGTGTTTGGCCCAGACCTCCCTCTAAGGGATCCTAGAGAGACAGGAATTTGGTTCCTCCATCTACTAAAAGGCAAACAATAGTGTCTACATTACAGCTGGCACATGCAGGGGATCATCAGGTTCGGCCAACTATGGGAGTTCGCTTTAACCCTTCTACATTACCAGTGAAGGCTATTCGGACTCAAGTACAGATTCCGGAGGTTGGACAGGAACTAACATCAAGGGTTACCCCACCAACCTCAAGAATTGTGGATACGGGGTCCCTTCGCAAATTCAAAGCTCTAGCAAGGGGCCGAGGTCAAGTGACTGGATAAGAAAATGCAATTGGAGGGGCATTGGGTAAGAGAAAGGTGGGGGTCCCTACGGACCCAGAGGAGTTGAGGGTCTTCGAAACAGAGATGACGGACATCTCGAATGATATGGTGAGGGTTGTTAAGCAAAACCACCAAGAGCTCTGGGACATTAAGGAGGGGAATTGTCGCGGAGTGTTCATACGCGGAGTTTCAGTTCCCATGTGGGGTTTTAATACCCTGTTTAGGTCAAGGTTTTTTTTATATATTAAATTATGTAAATCGGTCTTTTGTAGGCTCATATCCGAGATAATGAGTCTCATCCAGTAGATTTCCTGTTAGACACTTTTGAATTCATAGTCTGGTTTGACCTATATTAGTCCACACGTCTGCCAGTAATCTTTGTACTCTGTTTTGACATCGGATTCATACCGGTTTTTACTGAAGTCTATTGATACAAATTGTAAAAAAAAAAAGTAAAAAAATTTAAAAATAAAATGAAAATAAAATTGTCACGATTATAATAATCGTTTATGTTAAGTCATAATTCAAATATATGTAGCACATTTATTTAAACAATAATTGATAGTATTAGTGTTCTTACGTTTTTAATTGCAACGCATATTTTAAATAGGGTATGGATAACAAGTACAAAATTAATATATCTCGGAAATGACAAACAATAATCGAGTTTTAATACTTCAATATTATTGTCCTGCCGACGGAATAGTCTTCTGTGACCAGCATTTCGTGCAACGGCTCCACGGTTGGAAATTTTATTTAGATTGACTGGCTGAGATTGGTCTTCGTTTCATTTACTTGAGATCAGATGGTCGAAAGGATCCGACAACATCGCGCGACTCACAACTTATTTGTCAAACTACGTTATCTTTTCTTTAATTAAAAGAAAACAACGGGCAGTGACTAGCAAATGATTTTCCATATACGAACCGATAAACATGTTTTTATTTAAATAACATTTTTTAGTAATTAATGACTTTCTTTCGATTGCAGTAATATTTTATTTAGTATTACGTGCAGAGTTTGTTGATTCTAAAATAATGCATTTCTCAAAATAAAAAATGACCATTTGAAATATTCTACTTATTTTAAGAATGTAGAATAGTATATATATATACAAGTGATAAGATTGTTCACGTGAGAATGAGAAAACCGTTCAAATATATGAATATTAGTATCATATGTAGGATTCCTCATTGCTTATTTCACTCAAGATGTAGCGGAGGTAATTGTTATTTCAAATAATAGTAATGAGTTGTTAAGCTGGATTCAGAATAAAAGATGGGAACAGACTGAAATCGAATCAAACTATTAAAGCATTCAATGTGGTGGGTTTTTTTAGTTGAATTCGTCGTGACTTGCGTCGATAAACAAATCGACTGTCATTGTAGAAGCGTTTTCGGTGGATCGACTTCGACGCGTCTGCGTTTGCGTCGAACCATGAGCCGACCCAAAAAGCAAGTCGATTCATTCGACTTGACCAATCAAGACGCGTCACGTGGCGGAAGATTTGAAATGAAAGAGCCATTGCAAATGCAACAGCTAGTTCATGTTATTTTTTTTAAAAAAATCTAAAAAGTAACTCTGATAATCTATAAATACCCGAACCCCCATTGCTTCATTTTACACACTTCTATCACCACTTTTTCTTCATTTTCTTCTCTCGCAATTTTTGTTGCAAAGGGCAATGACTCCCGAGGAGTATGCAGTGTCTTGCCAAAAATTGTTCGATATTAAGAATCTTATTTATACATTTCAATTTTGCAAGGGCAAAAAGGTAAAAATACAGAGAAATTTGGATTCTACGACAAGAACGGCCATTCTCCAAGTCTGTTCTTTGGAATTGGTGGAACGGCTTAAGGAACGGCCGTTTCGGTGGCCGTTCAGTCCAAATCGGCCCAAGGTGTTTTCATGAAAGTTGTAGATCTTTAAATTCGCTTCAAATTAATAGATTATGAGGACAAATCGGAGCTCGTATGAGGAAGTTATGCCCTCCGGAAGTTCAGCCTCGGTTTAAGATCTATAAAACCGGATTGTTGCTCCAAAATGCTCCAAAAACAGGTCCAATGTGTCCAAGGACCTG
>JAYMSW010005314.1:0-10144 GCA_036897725.1 Erodium texanum
TGTTGTCGGGGCGGTCGTGTACCCATAAAGGTTGAAGGTTGGGTATACGTAGGGGTGGTTGGGATCCATTGCATGCGGTTTCGACTGGTTAAAGCTCAGGAAAACGGGAAAATAGCGTGTAGAGGGAGTTAGAAGAGTGAGTAATGGTGTGTGAAAGTTGAAATGAGATGGGTATTTATAGGTGGAGCATTAAGTGGCAGACGCGTAATTTTTTGTGTCTGTATGGGCTTAAATGTTAAAAAAAATGTCGTGGAGCGGTCAACGCTGACTGGTCAGCGTTGACATGCCCCACCAGGAGCTGCCGCATGGCCTGCTGTTGCCTCGGCAGCCGTGTCGGTGTTGGAGCGCGCGTCGTGACCTTGGTGACAAATTAGCTCCGCAGCAGGCCCGACTGTAGAGCTGGCTCTACCTTACGCATCGCTAAACGCAGGGTTGAAGGCCTAGCGTCGCACAAAACCCCCACTTGTATTGCCCTTATACATATATATTTCGCGTTCTTTCCCGATTTTGATTGTTTTGATCTGTTACTCATAAAAATTTCCTCATTTTTTTTTCTAAAACAGTATCCTTATTAAGTAATTTTTTTTAAAGATAGGTGGGGTGGAGCATGTTTAATATTAAGCAAATCCTTAAAATTAGTTTCATAATCCCTGTGAATGTTAGTCACAACAAGGATAACGTAGAGAATTAAGGAGAGAAATGATGGTCGTATTATATTTTCCGATATCACTCACATCACCATTTAATATTTCCTGACCTACGATTGGCCAAACCACCTGATCGTTGGGTCCAATTTGAGTAGGATCACTTAGCCAGACTTCATAATTGGAAAAACAAGTGTCATGGAAATACACGTCACTAAGCCAAAGAAATATGATGGAAAGTTGGCCGAAATGGGCACTAAAATTTTTTCGAGAGATTCCTCCAAATCACTGGTATGGCTATCGAAACCATGAGTATCAGCGTGTAGGTCGATGCAGAATGAGTCAAAAATGGGATTTTTTCAATAATACGGGGGATTCAAAATGCTTGACGATAGAAATGAAGGAATGGCTAAAATAACTGGGCTTAATCAGATACAATTTGAAGGATTCTGTAGGTTCGTTGATCAGGGCTTAAGAGAAGAACTTTCTAAGTTTCAAACGGTGGAAGGTCTCATAAAAGATTTTCTATCGGTATATTAATACTAGGCTAATTAAGTAATTATGTTTACATGAAAAGTTTTATCAAAAAAAAAAATGTTTACATTAAAAGTAAAATAAAAAATATTTTTTTTATTAGTGGAAAGTAAGTATTACGAGTCAGGCGTCACATTTTTTAATTAGTTTTTTTCACTCCCTTATTATTTTATTACTCGAATATGAATATTAAGCTCTCACTAAATACAGACTATTTTTCCCTTCTCTAATATTTTGAAAGAAATATTGTATTATACTGATATTTTGATTCACTTAGCAAAATAAATTCAAACTATTTTTCCATTCTTTAATATTTTGAAAGAAATATTATGTTATACTGATGTTGTGATTCACTTAACAAAATAAGATTGAGGCGCTCCAAGTTAGAAACCATAACGATACTTAATTCGAAATAAAAGTATCTTTGACAGTATCTCTATATATTGAGTAAAAATTAAAGGTACGATCTCGGCTCTTTCCGGAGACAGCATAGGAATTGGAAGCAATCGCTCTCGCTCTCCTCTCGAGCTCTCTCTAATGGCGATTTCCATGAAGCCATTGCTATGCTGCATGATCCTTCTAGTCTCTCTTTCCACCCTAACTGCATCTGAGTCAACATCTCCACACCCTTCTCTTAGAGCTGAGCTTGACCAACTCAAGTCCAAGATTTCACTTCTAGGTCATTACACTCACCTTAACTCGTATGCGTCTGTGGAATTTTATTTATCTTTATGAATTTTTTGGGCTTGCTTGGGTTTCGGAATTGAGATGGGGAATGCCATGATCTGTGTGTTGATTTGGGCGTAGGGTTTCTGGGTTTTGAAGCTACCTTTGAGATTTATGGTGATATGCTGATTTTGGTGCTTAGATATCTATGCTTCTTACTGGGTTCTCATGAGTTCTATGTTGGGCCTTCAAAAATTTATGCTTCTTCTGTTTTCTATTGTTTTTTTTTTGTTTTTTTTGGTTGATGTTGTTTGATGAGTAGGGCTTTAGCTTTCATGTTCATAATTATTTTGTTAATATCATTTGATGGACTGGCTCTTGGGTTACTTGTGGTTTTCTGTATGCTGGTTGGTGTGATTTCAGCTGCATTTGGAACTGGAAATGTTATGTTCTGTTTCAGTGCTTTGGTATTGTGAGGAAAAGAATGAACTTTTGAAAATTCTGGGTGATTTTGTAACATATTACTGGTAGGTTAAGATGTAATATATTACTATAAGGTTAAGTTTGTAACATATTACTAATAAGTTATATTCTCCATATTGACACTTTGTTTGCTTCTTTTTATCATTACTGAAGAATCTAGCATTAAGAATAGAGTCGATGAATTGGAAAAGAAGGATGAGATGGTCAAAGAGATGGAGAAAATCTTCAAAGAGAAATCAGATAGCATTTCCTCACTTCAGCTTGAGCTAGATTCTTACAAGGTGAGTTATTTCATTGTCTGAAAGGTTACATACTGCATCATCAGGTTGTAAATCTCTTTATCTATATCGTTATATGCACCGTTATTCTATTTCCAACTTGCATCTGCAGTTAATTTTTTAATTTCTTTTACACATTGGATGAATGCATTATGACCTCTCTTTCTATAAAAAACCATGCTTATTAGCAACAGATGCCTTTGGATGCTGAGACTCGGGGTAAGGCTGCTGAGCTTGAGAAGCAGGTATATTTCACATTAGTAAAGTTCTCTTTGATTCCCTTTTCCAACTTTTCTTAGTACCTAGTGTTCATGACAGGTTGAAAAGCTTAAAAAGGAGATACAAACTCAAAATAAGAAAAGAGATGAACTGGAAGCTCAAGCAAATGAGTCTGAGAGAAAGATTCAAAAGTTGACTTCAAAACTAGAAAATGTGAGTAATATGAGCATGTTATTGGAATTTTATTTTGTAATGCCAACTTCGTTCCTACATTATCCGGTCCTATGATGATTCATTGCTAATTTCAATTGCATAGTGACCTTCAGTTTATAAAGATACCCTTCACAAATGATAGAGATATTTTACAGTATAGCATTGTCATCCTACTGCTATCACTTAAAATTTCAATGTTTGTAATTCTGTTTATTGGCTTAGGAAGCCCTTGCCAACAAGGTTGCTAAAACACAATGAGGCATCATGACCTGTTTCATTTTTGGAACTATTGAGCTGGTTGAATTCTATTTAATGTTCCATAAAAAAGAAAGAAAGTGAAGCTAAAAATGGGACGAGTGATATTCTATTCTAATGAAATGTTAGGTATCAGAATCTTGAATTCAATTTAGTTTTTATTTGGCAGAACTTGCACTTTCAATGTTTAGCTAATTGGCTGGTGATCCAATCACTTCCACCACTTCATTACATTTGGAGATCTCTTCATATAGTTCAGCTTCACTGAAGCATACCAAGAAATTTACTGATCTCTGTCACAATCCTTTTTATAAAATTTTCATATGAGCCAACCTTTGCTTAAGGTTTTGCATTGGAATGTTTCATTGTTATAATAGCCTTTTGGAACCATTTATTTACTGCAATCTTTTGTGACGAAATGACATGAGAATTGACCTAACTTCGGTGCTTATTGTTTCTTCTCCAGCTCCAAAAAGTTAATGATGAACAGAAAACCAGAATTCGTAAAACTAAACTTGCTCTTCAGGTGGCCGAGGTATGTCTATATAGTTTAGCATTGGTAAATCTTCAATCCTACTTGAGTAGTACATGATGGCACTGATGATTTGTTGCTTATAGGAAGAACTAGTGAAGGCCAAGTTAGAAGCTGCTTCAAGATCTCAAAAATTAGTTGGGGTAAGGAAGTGCTGATGCCATATATATTTTTTTTCTTTCTAAAGATGGTGGTTTTCTTAACATTCCTAAATTCTCAGGACATCACAGTTTTTCTGTTTTTGTGAGACCTTGATGGAAATGAATACTTGTGTCAATCCAAGTATCATGGAAGATTTTTTACAATAGGATGTGGAAAGAAGAATAAAATAAAATTTGTGGTCTTATGTTTGTGCAGCGAGATTGAATGTTACTCTTTTACCCAACCGGTCCTCTACCCTGTAAAATGTAACATAACACATCAGAGTTGGAACAACCGAACTAGCTCTTAATCAATTTGCTCTTATTCCTTTTGCCTTACTGTACCCAACATTAAAAGCCCAACATACACAGACGGAAACTTCTGGTCAATTTGCTTTAGTCCTCTTTATTTTAGGATATCATGCTTCAATGGATAAGAAGAATTATTTTAGGCAATAAGTGATGTTAACTTTAAACTTTTTTTTTCAGGTCCATGGGGTTTGGCTTCCACATTGGCTTGAAGTACATTTGGATTTCATTCAGGTAAATTTGCTATATATTATGATAATATATTTGAAGCTTTTTTGGTGACTGTTTGTCTGTTCCATGCAGTCTTACTTAGTGACTCACTGGAAGGAACATGGGAAGCCGGCCCTTTATTTGACAATGCAAAAGGTATAGTGTTGTCATAGAGTTGATGGCTTACAAATTTTATTTGTTATGAGTTGAACTTATATTATGAATGCACTCTTTAGATTACTACTTTTTTTTTCTCAAGGGGATCCAATGTCTTTGCAACTGCTCCTCATCGATCTCTTTTGTTTTTGTTTCTTCTTCTCAGGCATCAGAGAAGAAAGCTCAAGTTCAGACGTGGGCTGAGCCCATCATTGAAAGAATAAAAACAGTGAGTTGTCTCTAATATTTGAACAGTTGATCTTTATAGTTGTAGTTATGAATTTGTATGGTCATTTTTCTAATACTTCATTATTTAATTATTAAAGGAATGGATCCCAAGCATGAAGGAAAAGTGGCTGACATTCGTATCAAGCCTTGAGCCTCACGTTCAAACGATAAAAACTAAAACTATCGAAGTCTACCATGTATCCAAGAGCTCTTTAGCACCTCAACTCGTTAAACTGCAAACAATAGCGGATCCTTACATCCTGGTAAAACTGCTCAAGGGTTTAATTTGATTAAGTTTTCATATGTATATATATTTAGAATTCTTTCTAATTATAAAGCTTCATATTGTAAAAGGACGCGAAGAAGCTCATGGATCCGTACGTCAACCAGGTTGTTACTGTGACTAGACCTCATGTTGACAATGCCCATCTTGCCTTGGAGCCCTATATAAGAAGCGTAGTTAATTCTTACAAGAACTCCATCAAATGTGCAACCATGTATCATCATCAGGTACTAACACTTTTGTCTCTTTATTCTTTAGTAGTCTCTTGCTAGCCCATTTTGGTGCTGTCTTAATGGTTTAATGTTTTCAGATACAAGAAGTGCTGAAAAACAAC
Source organism: Erodium texanum (assembly GCA_036897725.1). Classification (NCBI taxonomy): domain Eukaryota; kingdom Viridiplantae; phylum Streptophyta; class Magnoliopsida; order Geraniales; family Geraniaceae; genus Erodium; species Erodium texanum. The sequence goes on from JAYMSW010005314.1 coordinate 5,485, forward strand.
GAGTTTACAAAACCTCTTGCAACTATGGACTTGGCATGGTTTGTGGTATGTGTTTCCTCTGAACTTCTCATGTTTGTTGCTTTCCTCCTGAATTGAAGTAATATTTTTTTTTACACAATTGCTGTAGGCAACTGCTCTGTGGACTCTGCCTGTAATCTTTTTGCATAACCTGTTTTCAGCCATTTTCGGGTTAGTCATAATTGAGTTTAGTTACACAAACTACAGTTCTTTTATTGCTTTCAACACCTTGAGATTGATCTAGTATTTGTTTCCTACTTGTGCAGTAAAAAGGGAAGGCGGCATTCACATACTCATCAGACACAGCATCCACGTCGAAGGGCTAAGAGGCCTCGATCTGGACAAGTGAAAGGAGGTCGGGGTGATTCTACATTTAGTCATAATGACCTCCTCAGTTATGACTAGTTTGAGGTGGCTGAAATCTCAAATTTGCAAGCTTGTGTATAATATACAGACGAGAACTTTATGTTGATCTACCAGAAATACATATGTGGTGCACCAGTTCTTTTATCTAGAAGAATTTTAAAGAAATGAAATTTTGTTCTTGGACTGTGATTTGTGAAGATTAGCAGTAGCAGATGAGTACTTGAAGGGAATAAAAGTCTATTTTAGTCTTTTGAAGTATATCCTTTAATCCATTTTGGTCATTGAACCATACTCACCAAAACAAATCAAATTTAATGCAAAGTTTCTCAGAAATAATTTTTATCCAAGAACAGTATATCAATTAGGTTAACTCTCTTGTTGTTGGTAAGTAAATGATAGTGAATCGCCATTTTATTAGACCAACTTAAGATCAAATTGGGTCAAAAGTGAAGATCAGAAAACAGAAGGGGTAAAATGAGATCAAGATGAAATAAATTTTCTTCCAAATCAATTCCTTTGATATGCATTCATATTTATTTCCAAAATTTCCATATAACAGTACACAAAAAAAAAGGGATCAAAAGGAAGAAGTCATCTTTCATTGTGCCACCAATCCTAGCAAGCAAATGGACAACAACTCATTGGTACAGAAAAGAAACAAAGAAGAAAAAGTTTACGAAGCCATTAATCATCGTAATTGTATCCTTCATCGTCATCAAACTCATCATCGGATCCTCCCATGATGGAAAGAAAAACCAGAACCGCAACTACCTGGGTTACCAAGAAGTACTTGGCCCTCCTCCTAAATGTTTTTTCCTCCTCGGTCTTCGCCCTCTTGGGTTTGGTCTTTGGCTTTGAACCTAATAATCAAAAAGAATTTTCAGGTATCAAATGATTACTTGGAGTAGCTGCAACAATACTCCACTCATTTTACACAACAGAGAAAATTATAGTTCATCTAGTGGTGCATCAGAAGTAGTTGAAAACTAAGATTACAAAACACATGCACAATATAGAATATGTTACTCCAATTTGAAGGACCTCTTCTAGGAGTTGATGAAGAGGCTGAGTCACATGGTGGAACAGAAGAAGATGAAGAACCAGCATCTATAAACTCTGCCTTAAGATTTTCAGCATACTTGACCAGATTACTGTGTTGCAAGAGTTTGCTCCGCAGAACAGATGTTTCCTGATTGCATGTGGAGAACAATTCACATGGGACAAACTTAATATATGCTTAGGCACAAACTTAATATAAACTTCACCATTATATATGAAAATTTATAGATCAGTACCATTATTGTAGCTATAAATTTCAACAATCATCCTCAGCACAATTTTGGGTTTACATCCACTTCTAGAAAATTCAAGAAACAGGAAAGGGACTATAACATGACTTACCGGTAATGCTTGCAGTATAAAAAGTGCATGCCCAAGAAAAATTGCATCCACACTTGATGGCCTGCATGAAAAGAGAAGTGAACAACAAATTGATAATATTACTTATCTTAAATGCAAAATTAAGATATCGTATCCAGCAGAATCACCTGTTCTCAAACAGAAAGGTGTTCTCTCCCAGTCTAGTTGACAAAGCACCATATGCTGATACAGCTCTCCTGTAGATCTATCCATGAAAAAAGGAGGGACAAAATCAAATTATCAATGACGAAGCACCAAAGGCATGCACATGCAAAATGGACAGAGAAAATATCAATAGTAAAAGTATAACCTCTTCTTCTCGTAGCTCAGCATTTTCTTTCGTTATACCAAGTAGCTGCTTCACAGCATAGGCTTGCTTGTAGTACAGAACCTTCCCTATTGGCCAGGGAAGATCTGAATGATAAATCTGGTCAGCATAACTCCGGTCACAACCCACCCAGAGTTCATACAGGATTGCATCTGAAAGCCAGGAACTGATCATTGCTTTTGTGGATATCCATTCTGGGACTGCCTGGAACTCGGTGTCCAGATCAACTATGCCCTCTTCTCTTAGAGTTTCTATAGCCCCACCCTTCTCGTTGTTATAGGCCACATAAGAGCCAAACTCAACATAAGGAATTTGATCTGACATACAAAAAAATGCAGCAAATCACGTCTGGGTCATAATGTTGGCAAGGAATATGCTTATTTAGTTCTAGTGGCATTCGTAATTGTTATCTTCATCAAATCCCTAGGGTAATATCATTTGCAAACTTTTCCACTAAAGAAGCCATGAAAATTATAGAAAATATATAGAACAATTAGCAAAAAGAAACACAATATGATCTCATCACAAAATCATACATTATGCCCAACTGCAATGAGAAAGTCTGTCAAAAAGAGCTATGTTGTCCTCAATATAGACAAAATAGTTATGGGAGCTATTGCTTGCTTATTTGCAGAATCACAAAGAAAGGCCAAAGGTATAAGATGCTCGAGAACAGGAAACCAGAAGCAATGGTAAATAAGAGATCCCACAATTTAGAATATATGGGATAATTGCATATATGAAGACAACATAATGTATATACATTTCTAGTTGTGGTTATGCATGTTGGCCAAGAATGGTTAATTGATAAGGAGCTCGAATATATGGATGTAAGAATGTGCATTTATGCACCTACAGACAAAATGATTGATGTAAATATATTAGAATATCCACCCAACTTATATTATGAACCAGAAACCTTTCTTTTGATATTGTAGTCCATCACCAGATGAAAATATTGTTTTTCTAAACTCCACAACTATTTCAGAGGTAACTAAAGTTCCTACCACATAAGATCTGCTGGTCTACGTTATTGTCACATCGGAACTGTGACAGTAACATAGACTCACTCCTAATGTCTTGTGTCAAAGTACCTTTTCGCCAATTATTCATGATAAACATGTCGGGAAAAAAACTGAAGAACCTATTTCAAAGGTATCAGGGTGAAGTCAGCATAGTCAGAAATCATGTTAAAAGATCCCAAACTTGTTAATCAAAATGTGGAGACACATCTCAGGCTCACACATAAGTTACCAAACACCAAATTTGACAGGAAACCAACAGAGCATTTCCAAAGCCAATATTCAGAACATAGGAAGGCAAGAAAAAAAAACTACATGAGAAAAACAGATGAGAAAGTTACAATTCTACTGATCAAAGTCCATACATACAACTAAACCTCACAAAACAGTTCCCAGGTACAATATTCAGAGGCAAAAACATGCACCAGATACTTCAAACTAGCACTAACCTATCAACTGAAAACCTACAAAACAAAATCAGATTAAACAATCCAAAACCAGTACTCAATATCAGGAAACATAACTGCATGCAAATAATTTAGACTACAAGAAAACACAATGAGGCTCAAAGACAACCTTCCAAGTACCTTGTTTGAAACAAAATCCACCAAATCGAGCACTATTCAAAGCCCAAAAGCATACATAAAATGCTTCAAAACAAACTAAGAAACCAATAAAAAAAAACTACTTGTAGAAAAAAAAAAGCAGACTGAAAATTTCCAAACCCAGTAATCGGAATTATGTAACATTGCAATTTGCAACACACATTGACCAACACATGTACCAGGTAAGTTTTTCCAAAATTGAGACATAACCAAAGTGAGCAACAAAAACCCAACTGAGAAACATTCAAAGCCCGGCAAGATATGCATAAAAGGGTACCTGAATCAGGGTAGATGTTATTGAAAGCCAACTGGAAAGGGAGCTTGGCGAATTTGAGGTAGAAGTAGACGGGAAGGCAAGTAGGGCAAGCGGTCGGGAGCCCAAAACATGGCTTCCTCGCGACCAGCACTAGCTCATCTCTCTGGTTCGCTTCGCTCATCGTTCGGAGCTCTGATAAGAGTAACAATGGCGCTAGAGAAAGGGGCTCGAGTTTTGACTGTCGCGTGTGTGCGGAAGACGCAATATAGAGTCAAAGAGGGCCAAGTGGGTCCGATCGTTCTGATTGGATCTCTGCGTGGGCTCGTACCGGAAACCTAACCCAGACCAAAGCCGGGTCGGGTTCATTTTGGGATGCCAGATAAAAAAAAGAAGAGAAAAAGTCACAAGTACGATGAACTATAATCTATTTTCATAAAACAACTTTAAACTATCGATTCGTACATATAATTACGGTAAATTTTTTTAATGTTTATCCGTTATAACTCTGTTAATTTTGATATGAAATGTCCAAACTACCCTTGCATAGTAAAAACGATAATTAAAAATACAAATATTCGATATTTTGGAAAACAAAACTAGTTATAAAATTTAGAAATTGAAAATAATTTTTTTTAAAACTCATCAT
>JAYMSW010005315.1:0-10143 GCA_036897725.1 Erodium texanum
GAGGCTGGTTGTCAGAGTGGCTGTTGTTGGATCCTTATGTGAATGAGGATGCTGCAAGACCCATTCCATTCCATTCCAGCTAAAAGATCATGGACATGTCAGCACCAACTATAAATGTGGGGAGAGATGTCCAAATGCAGACATCGTATAATAATGAGTTCAACAGCAATGAAAGATCTTGCACTGTACAGTTCTTAGGAACACAATTCAAGTTCTATTTCCGCAAGAAATCGAAGCAAGGAAAAAGGGAGGTGTGTCATATTGATTGTCCTATGTTCCTGAGTATTTCTTATTGCAGCACAAATTACATATTCAAGTGGTTGGTTGACTCGAAAAAACTATCCAAATAAGTACATACTATGAGTAGATGTTGAGGAATAGGTCTTATTTTTACAAAGGTATTCCAGTGGTTGGGAAAATACTATAATATGATGTTGGTATAACAATGACAAAGCTAGATCCAAATTTAAAATTGAGTTACTTTACCAAGTTATCACAATTGGCATGCTATCTTCAATGTATTGAGTGAGAATCTTTGTTCTTCATTTCCTTGGACACTCCTGGCAATCAAAAGGTTTGATAGATAAGTGGTCTTAGTCTTGGATTTCCTGGAAACACTCAGGAAATTGGTGTATGATTTGGGTTATCCTTTTTAAGTTTGTCTATTTCCCCTTCAGTTCTTATCATCTTGAAAGTAATAGTTGTATCACATCTATCAAGTGAATCATTGTTGGATCATTTAGGCTTAATTCTTTTTTTTTTCCCTATTCTGTATCTTAAATACTATACGGGAAAAATGTTTGGATTGATAATCGTGCAACATACAGATGATATGTAATATGGCTAGAGCTAAACCAGATTAATAGTTTGCTTGATTTGAAAAACTTAATAGATCAAAATATGCTTTGTATATAACAGCCGGAGAGAGGGATCCTTGAAGAAGTGGGACAGAGTGAGGAAAATTCATCAACCATTACAAAGAAGGAAGAAGAGGCTGCTTCACGAGAAAAAAAGGCTTAACTTTTGAAGAATAAGCTTTGGATGTATTCAGATTCTTGAAGCCTTACACTGGTACACTGTTCTTTAGCGTTTTTAGTATTTGGTTATGGTTTAAATTTTCTATTTTAGTCCATTATAGAGTTTGCATTGTTGCATCTCAAGCATTCTGGATTTTACTTCTAATTTCAATTTTAATGCCTAAGCTTTTTGTACACAAGACAATGCAGTAGTTGGCCAGGACGACTTAGGTGCAGATGAAGCTTACTCTTAAAACATGGATTCCATTTTTAAATTAAATGTTTTACTCCCATGCAGTTCGAGAACTTGTGTAAACATGAACGCAGATTGTTTTACTGCCACAAAATGATTGAAACCCATGGAGACTTGAGTTAGCATATTATTATTGGCCAAGCCAAAAGAGTTTTGCAGCTATATTTATTTTCTAAATTAGTAAGATACATGCTTTATATGTCAAGCTTGAGTTAATGTATTGAAGAAGAAAAGACAGAGGTTTTAAAAGTCCGATTAGAAGAGTTTCATGATGGCAATTCTTATGTTATGATAGTTGTTGAGCTTGATGATTTATATATGGACATGTTTTGCATAGTAGCTTAATGTTGGTAGAGAAATTTGCTTATACTGAGTCTCTAAGATAGGATGAAAGTTGTTGTAAATTTAAGGGCATGCTATTAGAAGGTTAATGTTGACATTTTTGAGCAAATCTTTGAAATTCAGTGTCTTCATTATATCATCTTCCCTTCCAAATCATTACTAATTAATAGGACAAAAGTATGATATTAATGTTTTAACCACGTCAATTAGCATATATCTTCTAGACTACTAGATATTGCTCTTTCTCATTTTTGTAATGTGTTTTACATATGTGAGTGTCTGTGTTGTAATACAAGGAGAAGATTTTGACTACACAAAAGGAGAAAAAGAGATCGCTACTTTGGATAAAGTTGTACTTAATATAATTGTTATGATGAGAATTAAAACGCTTTTTTTTAGATAAAAGATACTTATTGTTCTTTCCTCATGTCGGTAGGCTGGATATACATCAAAATGGGTGATATTGGTGATACACGTTCACCATGGTCTACAAATGAAAGAGCATGGGTCGCTACATGATGGACAACTTTGTTAGCCTGAATTAAACCGCTTTAAAGAATGATATTACCAACTCAACCTTATTATTACCTTATATCTAAAAGGAAAACCTGGTCTTGCCAGGTGGACATATATGTTATTCAGAATTTTAAAATACTGTGTTGATAGAGGACAAGGGATTTGGCTGGAAAATACATATATGTTATTCTTCCAAAAAATTTCTACCGTTTTCAAATTCCTTAATCTTCCTCATCCGTTCATCTCTTCCTTCCCTCTATTTAATTCCTTACACCCTTTCATGCAAGATCAGGTCACGCCACATGGACATCTGTTTTGTTGAAAATTTGAAAATCCTAGGCTGAGAGTTATTCACCCAAAAAAGCAAACGTTCCAGTTTTCCCCAAATTCTCTGGCGTATCGCCTTCTCCCTTCTCTTTGTGCGTCAATTATTCATTCTTCTACCAAATTCTCTACCGTTATGTGTCTGGACAGTGAATCGATCCGAAAATGGTCGAGGTTCGAATATCAATATCCAGAATTGAGGGCTTCCTACATTGAGATTAATCAAGGCCATTTTGTTTTGACCTCGCCTTCGCTTTGTTTCTTTTTGGTTTTACCCCGCAAATGCTTTTGAGATTAGACGTCGTACCTCTTCATCTTCAAAATCATGATGTCTAGACCTAACAAAATTAAATTTGTTGTATGATATTAGTTGCGGGGTGCATTATATAAACTAATAAAGAGCAGTAAAATCATACATTAAATCCAGAGAAATTACGAGTCTAACTGTTCTTAAAAGTAAGGTACAAAGAAATATATTGATATTTAAGGAATTAAACCTATATGAAATCACATTCATAGTTAAAGTAATTGTTTTATTAATGTAAAGGTTTAAGGGCCACATGAGACCAGCTTACATTTCACCTAAATAAAAAATAACAATGTTGTATCTAATTTTTATCGTCGCCGATAGGTTTCCAAAAACCACTTTCCTCCGCGAACCATCTTGAATCGGTGTTCGGGATCAGAAGCACAACATATAAGACCATCGGCTCGATTTGACCGTAAATAGAGGGAAAAAAGATGAAACGGAAAGAATGAAGAGTCAATAATATATAAAGAAGACGAAAAGACCATTGAATGAAAATAGTAGACAGAATCAGTCTCCAACTCGGCATTGACCATGAAATGAATCGACAGCCTGGGAGTGAACAAAATAAATCCCTTAATCAGAACACAATACCCGTTATCTCTACGTGTTTGATTGGGGGTATCTTGTGCATTTTTTTTTGTTATATATGTTTTATATGTACCATCGACTATTGTAAAAATTATTTCACATATCTCGAGTTTTCTTACTCTTGGTGAAATATAGTTACATTTATAAATCCAAGTACAGTTTGGTTTTGTCTTTGGCTTTCCATGTGTTGTTTAGAACTCATCTGAAGAAGCGTTGGTAGGAATACGGTATTTTGTTGTGATCCTGTTATGACTTGATATAATTATATTTCACACATCTTTTTCTGAAATGGAAATAATGAAAAAAAGGAATCAACAGCCTGGGGGTGAACAAAATTGATCCCCCAATCAGAACAAAATACCCGTTATCTCTACATGTTTGATTGAGGGGATGTATATTTGTTGTATAATAAAAATTATTTCACATATCTCGAGTTTTCTTACTATGGTGAAATATAGTTACATTTATAGTTCCAAATACAGTTTGGCTTTGTCTTTGGTCTGCATATGTTTTTTAGAACTCAATTGAAGAAGTGTTAGTAGGAATATAGTATTTTGTTGTGATACTGTTATGACTTGATATAGGTTTATTGCACAAATCTTTTCCGATATATTATATTTAATCTTGATTTAACTACGTTTGTACTCATGACCCATAAAATGCTTCCGAAATCTGTCATTCCACCCAATTATGCACAAAAGAGAAAGTCCACAGAAGAAAATAAAACGTTGACAACTATGTGATAACTTGTTTTAAGTCAGATAATAACTTGGTTTACGTAAGTTGATAACTAATGTGGTTAAAGTTAGGTGATAACTTGTTTTAAGTCGCATGATAACTTGGTTTAAGTAAGTTGATAACAAATTTGGTTAAATTTAGGTAATAACTTGGTTTCAGTCATGTGATAACTTTGGTTAAAAGTTAGATGATAATTTAGTTTTAGTCATATGATAATTTCGTGAAATTAGATTGTGCGTATGTAATTATCATTGTTTGTATTTTAAAGGAACATTTGCATCTAATCTGAACCCTTTACCTAATTGATTACTTCAAGAAAAAAAATTCCAATATGACAATACTAACTAATAGTTATTAAAAATTATTTCATTCACGTGCAAAATTGTATTATATCTTTCACATTAACAATAATGATATAATTTGTTATACAAAAGGGGAGCTAAATTCATTTGAAAATATTCCTTATTATGTTTATTTTTGAAAATCTTTCAATTGATCATATATATTCTTTATATGATATCTAGTTGTTGTAAAGTATTGTAGAGGTTTGGAGATGAAAAAAATAGCGATTTGAAATAAAAAATGGGTCAAATACGCAATTAATCTTCAAATAACTATAATTTTTTCATACAAATTTCGATTCAGGCCCGTAAAATATATAATAGAAAGTAATTAAGAGTTTTACAATTTCATAAACCTTTCCCGAAGAAGGGTGTTCCATAACACACCCTATACTCCTCTAAATATGTCCCTCTAAACACTTGGAATTTATTTCCGAGAATGGAGGTAAAAAAGTGCCCAATAGCGCCTGTGACATATATCCTACAGAAGGCTAGTGGAAATGCTGGAAACTGCATTTATCATCAGCGAGCTCTCCGGGATATAGATTCGATCTGTTTCATAACCACAGGGTCAATCTCATCCCAGGTAAGTACATTCATTCATAAGTTGTTATTTGACCAAATAATGAGAGATTGTTAAATGCATACCTTTCTCTTTGACATCAAACTGTAAAGTATCGAGTGTAATTATGCCATCAGTCAAAGGAAGAAGCTCAAGCTTCATGGTAGCCGTAGACCGAGAAGGGACACGCCTGATGGTCAACACACGTTAGTTAACTTGTAACCTAAAAGCTGAGGAAGGTAAGAAGAGATTTATTACCCCAATGGAACTCTACTATGCAGCCACAGATGTGTACAACCAAACCCAGCATTTGCAGCCGCATCAGATGTGGGACTAATGTGTTTAGCAGAAGGCGACTCTTGTATACTATCACCATCCTGTTTCTGATTCTTCTCCAGCACCGCAGGTACAGAGGTCAACCTCTGAACTGAGCTAGCACGCCTTTCAGTGAACTCCGAAAAATCAACGAACGGGCTCACTGGAGTTGAAGGTGCAGAATTCAAGGACACTACTGTGGGTGGTGAAGTGAAGGAAGCTGGAGCAAGAACCGTCAAAGTAAGATCTTCTGATGTCAAGTTTGAAGCCTGAAGAGTTAGCACCTGAACGGGAAGCTACTCTCCCACTTGCTCCAGGACATGGTCTTGATGCAACAGAAACCATGAGGTCGCTTGAGCTGCGTGGCTGCCAGCTCGTTGGCTGCTTGAAAAACAACCTCGATTCTAAAAACACGGTATCAAATGAAAACCCGTTAACTCTTTGGAACTAATTGAGATTGTAAGTTAAACAAACTATGAGCAATGCAATACCGGTGTAGTTGCATCAACACAATACCATAATAGCATACTGTTCAGTGGTCGCTATTGCTTCCAAGACTTTGGGAGGAAGATGTAGAGGCGATACAACATTTCCAACCTGCAACTGTGATGACTCAAGACACTTTTCACCGTTACCCTTGACATTCTTAGGTAGAGAAGTTGATGGTTTAAGAATAAAAGAGTGTTCTTCACCTCTCCTGCCATAGGAATGACAAATTGGTAAAGAGCTTACAGAAAGCAAACCAAAGCTTGTCATTACGAGAACCTGAGAGCTAGATTTGGCAAACTGTGGTCATTTCCAGCTTCAATACATGCAATTGGCAGTGATGAAGCTTTTGATCCCTCCTCAGAAACAACTGTGATAGCATCTATGTATATCACAATATCTGGTGTGTGTGCTGGCGAAACATTCTGCAAACAACACGATCAAATATTGCAGAAAGGAAGGAAAGGACTTTCTCATCTGGTTAGAATAATAAAGCATACCTTTATCTCAACACAAAGAAGGTCAGCTGTATTGCAGTTAGCAGAAAAGGAATGGATTTTTACAGGTTGAATAATTTCAACTTTTCTCCTCCACCTTCTACCTGGTATATAGATTCCTTCCAACCCACAAGAAACCGAGAACCTCTCTTGCCCTAATGACACGCCCCGGAAAGATAAAAGCCCTCCAATTCCAGAGTTTTTACTCATTAAGAGCTTCTGGGTTGAAAAGTGATCCCAATCTTCAAGATCAAATTTTGGTTTACAAGTGTGGGCTTTGCCAGGTTTAGGAGAGAGTATAGCATTCCGGTGTAGTGATGACATGGAGTAACTTCTAAGGTTGCCAAAAGAGAAGAGCTGGGACCCGGAAGAGGAGGTAGAAGTGGAGCTCTGAGATGCGCTAGTAATTCCTGAAGGAGGGGATGAAGAAGGAGGTGGAGTGTTGTCCAGAGGAAGCAACCACTTCAATAACTCTCCACATGGATCCTGGTTTGGATAGAATATGGTGTCCTGTTTCTTACGAGGCAAGTTTTTCTCGTGATATTTCTCAAACTGGAGAATCTCAATGACAGGGTCTCTCACAAAATCAACACCAACATTCACTTGTAAGAGCACCTGCATCCTTCCACACATCAACTGAGTGAGAAAAGAAAGAGCACATCATGAACAACCAAGACGCTCTGTGACACTTACCACCATATCTCCATTAGAAAGAGCACAACACTGGACCTTATTTCTTGCGACTCCACCCAATGCATTGGCATCAAAATTCCCTCTATCAATGTCTGCATTGAAACCAGACATGCCTTCCAACTTTTCGTGGGAACTTTTCTTTGACCAAAGCACTTGACCTGATTCTGCAATCCTTACAAAAAAATGGGAGTTCTTGAATCTTTGCAACAATATCTCCGTCTGTCTTTTGAAATCTTCCATTCGAAGAAGTAATTCGCTCTCGCAAAGATCCTTCTTAGGATCAATCTTCTCCTTTGATCGGTTCTCTCCATTCTGATCAACATTCTCACTATCAGAATTCACTCCGCCTTCCCCAGATGCTGAATTTCTTCCATCTTCACTCGGATGATTTGGGTAACTATGTCCCAAGCCACTTTTACTCATCATAGCAGCAACTCTAAATGGAGTAATTATTTCTGTGTCCTGCTTGCATGTTGACAAGCACGCTAGAATGTGAAGCTGCTCGCCTGGAGAAGTTATGGAGTTCAATCCTCATATGTTTAAGATGGGGAAGAAAAACAATTAACCAATAGATTCAAGAAAGATATAGGTACCAGGGAAGCCAAAGGAGCGGTCCAGAGAGCGTAATGCCTCTATGTTCGATGCATCATTCCAATTTTCTGGGAGTTCCTCTGCAAAAAGGATGTCCAACATCAAACAAACTAAAACAGAAGATCATATTGCTGAAATTATTAATCAACTTTCAAATGCACAATCTTTGAATCACTAGAGTGAAATATTTGCAAAACAAAACAAATTAACACATGCTTTATATCTTTACCAGCATCACATTTATTGCACATCTTAAAACTTCCAACTGGTATGAAATATAAACAAGCTCAAAACGAGGCCTTGTTTGAATCCATATTGAGGTCAGCTTCTCTTTCTCTGACCAACTTGAGAAAGAGAAGCCATAGTCTCGCATGCACATGCACATGCACGTGAATATGCATACCATCTCTATGTGTGAGCATAAAACATTGTAAGAAATATAATACAACTAAGGTTGAAGGTAGGGCAAGAGAGTACTATAAGGAACAAGAATGCATCCTTCCTCTTGAGAGACATCAGAGTGATTGGCGTTCTTTGCAGCAAGAATGTCATTTTCGGTACCAACTTCATCAGCCTCCTCTACAGGAACATCCAATGTTGGTGTATTCTTTTGCAAATGACCATGACCCCGATCTACTGCTTGAGTTGTCCGCAAAAGAAAATTCATCCTCATCCAACAAACCTCTCTGCAAATCAAATGACTACATAAAACTTCTTTCTTCTTAAATTTACTATCACCACCCTAACATCTATAAATACAACAATCAAAATCACAAACCAATAGATCGTCATGCAAAATCACTGAATTTATCATCATGCGCACTTCTGTAGGTGCCTTCTAAGTCAATTGGGGATACCCAAATCAACAATAGTGCAACAGATACGCATCTGCACCACGAAAAAGATGCAACTACTCAAAACTGTACGTAAATTGTTCATTCCTGAACCATAAAACCAATTACATTAAATCAAAATTTCCAGTTGGCCAATTCAGACAGTTACCCAGAGAATATATGAAGATTGAAAAAATAATAAATTGCAACGTGTGCTGGAGGAAAAAAAATGATTCAATAGAAGACAATAATGCAGATACGTAAATGAGAACGGAACCAGTGAATGTTACCTAATTGGAGATCGCGCAGACCGAGTTAACTTGGAATTGCAGGAGAGGGAGAGATCCACTGCTTCTCTTCCCAACTCAACGTCATGTAACGGGCTGGTTCATTTTGGGTCTGGATGGCGAACCGGCCCGTTATTACACGACTCCTCCACACTTGAACAAAACCTCACAGCTCACATGGTATGACTCATCAAGCGACAAGTCAAAACTTATCTATCTGTAGAATATCCCTGTACTCCGCCCAATTATTACTAATACTTATAAATATGTGATAGATGAAGGTTTGGTACATTAGTTTCGTGAAAACCCGATCTAAGATTAAATCACTTAGTTGTGATATCATGCAAAATCTTATTTTATTTATTTTAAACTTCAACAAATAGGTAAAAGTTTCAATATTTATTTTGTTAAATAATAGCGGTAGTTCTTTTCAAAAAAAAAATAATAATAACAGCGGTAGCGGCAGGTCAATTCTTTTCCAATAATTGGAACTCAACAGGAAAAAGAAAGAAATGAACATTGAATCTGAAAAGTAACGGCCATTGTCACGAGTCAAAGGTTTCTGTACGTATAATAACAAGATTGTTACAACAAGGATATTCCAAAAATGTAACGTAACTTAAACATTTGTCACTATCCACTGCTTGTTGCTCTGTACTTGTACTTGACAGCCCAGAAGAGGAAGAACAGATAGTTCAATCCACTTAACACAAACATGAGCCAATAGAATCTCTCCAAGTGGAACTCGTTCAAGCTGCTCCCGGACAGCCAAGCCCGGTGGCTAGAATCATCGGTGGGCTTATTCACGATGGACACAATTGCAGAGCTGAGATAGTACCCCATAGCCAGAGAAGCAAAGGACAGAGAAGTAGCCAGGGACCTCATGCTGGCAGGAGCTTCAGTGAAGAAGAACTCCAGCAATCCGGCTAAAGTGAACAGATCGGCCGAACCCAAAAACAAGTACTGAAAAGCGATCCAGAGGAAACTAATGGGTAATGGGTGGAGAGACCCGGAATCGCCGGCGACCCGTCTCCGCTTGCTCTCAACCAAAGCAGCCACGGCCATGGCCAGAACGGAGAGGACGAGTCCGATCCCGATACGCTGGAGGTGGGTTATGCCGGACTCGGACTTGGTTAGGCGGCGAGCGAAGGGGACGATGAGGTGGTCGTAGAGGGGAGCGAGGATGATGATGAAGACGACCGGGAAGACCGGGAGGGAGGCCGGAGGGACTTTGAGGGATCCGAGGTTTGTGTCCATGGAAGCGGCTTGTTGGACCGAGAATGTGGAGAGTTGAGCGAGGCAGGAGTTGAGGATGATTGTGGAGGCGAAGATGGGGAGCATTTTGAGCACGACCTTGACTTCTTCGACTTGCTGGACGGTGCATTGGAGGGACGCGTGAGCTGGCTTGGTTCCTACAGCTTTGTTAAGGCAGTGGGGGGCTTTGGGTCGGG